>ML307993.1:0-86782 GCA_005239505.1 Nicotiana paniculata
CTCAGTACATGGGGTCGGTTGTACTGATGCTACACCTGCACTTTTTTATGTTGTGCAAATTACACAGCCAGACCCGGAGGACATCATTAGTGGGAGTGTCTTCCAGCTATCATAGAGGCTTCAAGATATACCCGCTGGCGTTCGTGGACCTTGGCGTCTCTTCCATCCCTTCGTCTTCGATTCTATCTTATTTTTTATTTTTTTTCCTCCAGTTTCAGAGGCAAACATGTATTTCCTTTCATTTTTGTATTTAGCACTCTTATAGACAGTTCGTGAGTTTGTGACTCCAAGTTTTGGGAAAAATTTACGCGTTGTTGTATTTTGATGTCCTAATTTATCTTATGACCGTATTTATTCCGCTGATTATTGGAAATTGTTTTAGCTTATTATGTGAAATTGAGATTATTATTCTAGTTTAGCTATACCCATTGGCTTGTCTAGCGAGTCCAACGTTAGACGCCATCACGGCCCGACGGTGGGATTTCGGGGCGTGACACGAAATCCCAAACGGTCATCAACAACACTAAAATGCACTTCGAGCCCAAATTTATGAAATTCTTCTAAAATGCTAACTCCCACAATATACGCCGAAACACTCCCGGGTTATCCAAAACCCGATCCGAACATACACCCAAGTCCGAAATCTTCATACGAACCTGCAGGAACCATCAAATCCTGATTCGGAGGTTGTTTACTCAAAATTCCAATCTTAGTTGATTTCTCCAACTTAAGGCTTCTGAAATGAGAATTTTTCTTTCCAAATCAATTCTAAACTTCCTGAAATTCAATTCTGACCACGCCCACAGGTCGAAATACCTGAAACGAAGTTGCCCACGACGTCACACCGATGAACGACGCGCTAGAGCTTAAAACGATCGGTCGGGTCGTTACATTCTCCCCCACTTAAACCGATGTTTGTCCTCGAACGTGCTATGAACTACTCTGGATTTACCTGAAATCATTGTTTAACATCTCGAGCACCTGCCCGTGCTACCACAACCCAGTTGAGCACATTAGCTTGATCACATCTAAAGATTTCTTCTTTTATACATGTAATAAGCTCAGAATTCATTCAAACACCTAAAATTTTTCTGCCAGACCTAGTTCCAATATATAACACCGAATCAATTACCACATACATACCAGAACATGACTGCATACCTGTGCTGAATCAGCACTATGGACCGCAAGATTCATCATCTAACCACAATGACGCTCCCTGAAACTTAATAGCCAAATTCCACGAATCGGATGTTCCCAATAAACATCATCATATATATATACATGCATTCTGCTATAATGCTGACGGTACCACCACAATGGAGGAAATGTGCAGAAGTTCATAATCGACTGCAGTGTTAACAAATCCTTGAATACCTCATCTTGACTAGAATCATCACTTCATTATGAACCTGAATAATGGTATTTTCTCTTTAATATACACTTCACAAAACCTTATCGCACTGATCCCTAATCCGACAGTCTCGTCTCACACAACATGAACTGCTCAGAAAATAAATCACCCCAAACATGGCTAACAACCTCACATGATACCACATCGCGCCAATAGACCATAACTTGAACATGATAATAAGAACGACTCAGGAAGGAACTATTCAACTCACGCAACTAATACGAATTTTTATCAGAAAATAAGAAGCAGAACACAAGAAAATAAATATAGGGACCTTACTCATCATCACACTATTGCAGTGTGTAACCCGATACGAATAACATACCCGTGGAAACGTGCCACCCGATCCACACATAAAATTTAGATAAGAAGATATATATATATATATATATACGGAGCTGATTTGCTCATTATTATAAATTACTGAATATCGATCACAAGCATGCTAAGTGCATAATACCATCCTCGGGAGACTGGTAAAGCCATAAGCTACATAACTCAAGCACAACTGAGGTGCGATATATATATATATATATATATATATATATATATATATATATATATATATATATATATATATATATATATATATACTCTAGATCTCACGAGCTATTCTGCTCACATAACATCCCCACTATGCAGGACCTCAACACATAGGAAATTACCAAGTTGTTTCATAACTCACACGGCACAATGATAATAACACATGAATTTGATGAAGACGGAACAACATCCACGTTCTAATACCTTTCCATGAAAAGCGCTCTACTAAAATGAATATGTCTGGATCATACAAAGCCCATAGTCATATTTAAATCCATCCACAGACATCGAGCCACCTCGCTCGCACCAATCTTAGATATTAGCTTTTACCTGGGTCTACATTAACCCCATAACCGGGACACACACCTCATAATCCATAATCAACTGAACCGAACGCTCTCCAGGCGTAAATCCTTAATTAAGCAACATTGCACTTCTTTATACTCGGTCCAAATCTTCAATCCATCAAGTGACTATATGTCACACTTTATACAATATTTTCGCGGTCACGCTTCCACAACCTTCCACACAAGGCAACAAGTCTGCCCATCCACCACTGGCCATACTGCGCTATAAGATAATTCAAGAACTCATAACCAGAGTACAAAGCCTCTTCCACTGAATCTCAATCTTAGGCGTCACTGAAGATAACACCAGCTTATATTGGACTTTCAAATCACTTTTCCTTGCTCTTCCGAGCTCATGACATCATTATCATCACTGAACCGCAAATCTCGATTCTTACTCCCAGCTACATACTGCTTTCCGCACCTACCATACCAACATGAGGTAGCACAAGAATTCCATCATAACTTCTGAACCACCAATAGGGTGAACACTTCATCACATAGAAATCTCTTACTTTACTCAATTCAAGAGTACCATCTCAACACACGAGTGAATTCCCACTATCACCCAATTATGCAAATCCTTAAGTAGTAGTCTATACCACCATAACACTTCTGGGGTCCGCCTACACCTGGCAGGCTATATCAAATGCTCCCACATAAAATCCGTTACGACGGCCGACAAGCCCCGCACACACCGGCACAAACCACATGCATAACTAAATCACATCAAAGGAATCGATCACTGCCGCAAATGTGCCATTTCAACCATGGCTAATATATCCATCTTCTTTTAATCATCTTCAATTGTCTCAGGAATAACATCAACTTCCTTCAACTCATAGCAAACTCAACCCTCACTCACCCCGAGTGACCTTGATTGACGAGACTATGCTGCCTAAATCCCGCAACCCGTCTCATACCCTTCTGATAATCATTTCTTGAATCCGGAGTTTATTCCTATCACTCCCCCAATTCTATCTTGCATGCTAAAACATATCATAGAACATTCCAACCATCCTCCTCTTTCTCATAAATTACTCTGCAAAATCTCGATTCTTTATCATATTCCTTCATGGAACCCATAAATGCCGCATTCTTAACCTTTGAACTCACCAGGACTGCTTTTGGGAGTCAGCCACTCCGACTGGCCCGGAATACAATCAACTCCAAGGCTCTCCTAGCACAGGAACACCTTTTTCAATGAAACACGTGACTGAGTCACTATCCTTACCACTCGCCCCATGTCTTAAGCATAAATTCTAAATTTTCCAAAGCCTAACCCTTGCCCGACAAGGCCAACTATTGCATACCTTCATCAAATCTCACACAAAACTACCATTTTACTCCTTTCCCTTAGCTGAAATAACTTGCCAATACGCAACCCTATAACCCTACAACCCAACTGCAGATTCTAGGACTTCCCCCACTTAGCCCGAAGCTAATCCTTGCACCACTCCAGAACCTGCCGAGATCCTTTCTCCTTTGATAACACGATCTTGCTCATCCAATCCGTCCAATTCTTCCAAATTCTCTTGCTAGCACTCCCTAAATACTCAAATTCTCTAGCATCATTCACCCATTCTACCTCCTACCGACTAGCCACTAGAACCCATCACAGAAACCTGCCAACCCTGCCATTGCTAACCTATCCCCAGAAGACAACCCACTTGTAGAAATCACCCGCGGGAACCTCCTAATGACGCTGAAATGAACGCTCTCTGCGACTCTAATACCCCATCCTACGCCCTGCTTCATTTACCGACATACTAGTTCGTCCTCTCCTCGTGGACATCCATCAAATGCGCGACATAACAAATGTAGCATGAGTACAAAAATAACGTGTACTCAGTAAGTCGCCCGCCTAACCTCAGAGAGGTAGCGAAGAGAGGTCAAATTAGACACTTACTAAAGGTCAATTTAAAAGATTTAAGTATGACACTAAGCATGATTTATCATAGGTAATTTATCAAAATCGGGATTTAAATATTTTTTCAACTCCGTACACATTTAACACTTTATATCTTCATCATACTAACAACTAATCATCATGGTGATTTAATTAAATAATAATAAATCGACGGGAAGGAACAACTTCTTCCAAAACCCTTTTTAATAACATTAAATCTCTGTCATTTCACTTGATAATTTAATATTTCAGGCCAGTAATCAGGCAAAAATCATAGCAACTACGCAGCAAATATCATGCGCAAGTAATGCCGAGGGTCGAACGGCGCGGACCAACTATAATAAATTGTGCAATGCCGAGGGTCGAACAGGTTGAACCATAGATGCATATATCTGCACCGCTCGCGAATCGATCATGCGACGCTGTTAAAATATAAGGGCTAGCCTGCTCGCGAATCATACGTGCGACTCAGGTGATCATACGAATACACACACAAATACAGGGTCATCCTGCTCGCGAATCACTCAAGCGACTCAGGCACCCAAAGTTACACATATCCACATAATAAATCTGTATTTTATCAAGAAGATAGTTTTTCTCAGGAAGGTGGTAAATTCTTATTAAAAGAACCATGAAATAAAGGTTTTGAAATCATTTGTTTTTGAAAACTCATTTGTCCAGTTTAATGATATGCCACGATACAACCCAGTCCATGTACACAAATATCCATAGAGAGATCAATTCTCTTTTTAGAAGATTAACAAATGATCTCTAGTTTCTTTTAGATATTCAATTACGTTTTCGATTATATTAGCAATTTAATATTAAATGCAGGATTACAGTTACAACATGTAGGGCATGCTAGTGTGTCCTAGACTACCCGGACATGGCATAATAGTAGCTACGCACGGACTCCCTTCACCTCGTGCATACGTAGCCCCCGAAGATAATAGCATGTACTGATTTAATTCACCTAAGGGGGACGATTCCCCTTCACAAAGTTAGAAAGGAGACTTACCTTGCTCCGTAATTCCAACACCGGCTTCTAAGCCCCTCTGATGACTCCAACGGACGCACATCGCTCCGAAACTACCACATAATGGCAAAGAAATGAAAAATCACCCTGATACTCACAACAAATTCAGATTATATACTTTCCCAACCCCGCTCGGAGAAATGACAAAAATGCCCTCAGGCCCACGTGCCCGGAAATCCGAAATTCTTGAAGACACATGCTACCCATAGTTCTACTAGTTCAATCATGCAATTTACTCTACATTCCATATTCAAATTCGTGGCTAAAAAATCAAATTTTCCATTTTCTAGGTTTCTCCAATATTTCCCAAATTCCTACCAATTCTCATGCCTAATACATACATATAATCTTGTATTTAACTTACAAATGGGAGGAATTAACTTACCTTGACAATACATGAAGGAATCCTCTCTTGAAGCCTCCCAAAATCTCCTAAGCAATGAAGAAATGAAGAAAATGAACCCAAAATTCTTGTTTCAAAATTTTCTGCCTAGGTCGATTTCCGCACCTGCAATCCTACATCCGTACTTGCGATCCCGCAGGTGCGACCAAATCTCCCGCACCCGCGACTTCCTAAACTTAGCCCAAAATCGCACCTGCGCCCCACTATCCGCACCTGCGGCTTCGCAGGTGCGGAAAATCGATCGCACCTGCGGTCACTAGCCAAGCCTTCCCACTCTCGCACCTGCAGCCAAATCCTCGCAGGTGTGGTCACACCAGATGACAACAATATTAACTTATTCAAACTTCAAATCTTGATCCGTTTACCACCCGGAATCCACCTGAGGCCCCTGTAACCCCGTCAAATTATACTAACCTATTCCAAAACATAATGCAGACTTTCTCGAGGCCTCAAATTGCATCAAACAACATAGAAACCATGAATCGCACTCAATCCCAACATTATGAACTTAGAATTTTCCAACATCTACATCTGATGCCGAAACCTATCAAATCACGTCTGATTGACCTCAAATTTTGCGCACAAGTCATATTCAACATTACGGACCTGGTCTAACTTCCGAAATCGCATTCCGACCTCGATATCCAAACTTCCACCTCTGGCCGGATTTCCCAAAAACCTTAAAATTTCTATCTTCATCCAAATGACTCCAAAATGACCTACGGTCATCCAAATTCACTTCTGATCGCGCTCCCAACTCCAGATTCACCATACAAAGCTATTCCCAGACTCGGAATCCCAAACGATCATCAACAACACCGAAATGCACTTCGATCCTAAATTTATGAAATTCTTCTAAAATGCTAACTCCCACAATATACGCCGAAATGCTCCCGGGTTATCCAAAACCCGATCCGAACATACACCCAAGCCTGAAATCTTCATATGAACCTGCAGGAACCTTCAAATCCTTATTCGGAGGTCGTTTACTCAAAATTCCAATCTTAGTTGATTTCTCTAACTTAAGGCTTATGAAATGAGAATTTTTCTTTCCAAATCAATTCTAAACTTCCTGAATTTCAATTCTGACCACGCACATGGGTCATAATACCTGAAACGAAGCTGCTCATGACTCCAGATCGCTGAACGACGCACTAGAGATCAAAACCACCAGTCGGGTTGTTACAAATAAGTGGATAAAAATTTATAAAATTAACCACCCTCCCACGTGGCCTAAAGCCACAATGGCTAAACATGACTCATAAGTCATTAAATCCATGTGGCCAGCTAAGGTAAAATATAACTTTAGTCAAATCTTATTCCATTTAGGATCAGAATATGGGTCATGAATAATGTATTAACCAATAGTTTAAAAGAAGTGTTGAAGCAGAAGCAAATTTCATTTCAAAAATAAGTTTCAGTAAAAATGATTTCGTTCCAACTTTCAACGCATCCTAGGCCAAAAGTTTCCTTCATAAGCTTTAAAGAAGCAGGAACAAATTGTGCAGAAGCTTAATTTTATTTTTAGGTTCTAAATTCAATCCACAAGTGTTTCCAATGGGATAATTATACGGAGTTGTTCTCACTCCAGGTATGTTAAGGCTATCCCTTCTTTATTTTGGCATGGTCCAAATTATATTGAAGAAACGAGCAAACATATGGTTTCCATAAATTACTCTATTCATAGGAATACTATGGGTGTCTATATTCTTGATTCCCATGTGAATTATTATTATCTTCTGTTCATGGGTCCCAGAAAAATACGTATTTGATAATGTTTATCTGAAAGGCATATTGATATTTATGGCATTCTGAGAAAATCTTATTAACGTATTTCTTATGCATTTTATGCATTTATACATGTACATTGACCCATGACTCAAACAGTGTTATATACGCGTATATAAGTATGTATAGATATGTATATGAGATATGAAAAAGGTTATGGCATTATATACGCACCACCACCTGATCAGCAGGTATATGATGATGATGTTGCCCCCAGTTTCTGAAATATGATTCAAAGGACATTATATACGTGTATATATGTATGTATTATATATATATATGTATGTATATATATTATTCAAATGGCGTTATATACACGTATATATGTATGTATATGTATATGGGATATTGGAAAGATTACGGAGCTATATACACACCACCACCTGATCAGCTGGTATACGATGATGATTTTGCCCACAGTGGCCGATATGAGATGATGGGATGCCCTCAGAGGCTGATGTTATTATGAAACATGTACCTATGCACGACATGACATTCATACGCATATGCATGACGCTAAAAGTAATTTATGATTTACAAAGTTATTCAGACTTACATGTTGAGTCATGTACTCTATATGGCATACATGTCTCTTATGTATTTATTTATGTGCCTAACATACTCGGTACATTAATTTTACTAACGTCCCTTTTGCCTGGGGACGCTGGTTTCATGCCCATAGGTCCCGATAGACAGGTCGAGAGCCCTCCAAGTAGGCTATTAGCTCAGCGAAAGATGTTGGTGCACTCCATTTGCTTCGGAGTTTCTAGTTTGGTTAGTATGATTTAGACGTGTATTGTTTGGTATGGCGGGACTCTGTCCAAACCTTTACGACATTTATGTACTCTTAGAGGCTTGTAGACATATGTCGTGTATGTGAAAGATTGTACGGCCTTGTCGGCCTACGTTTTGAGTTTATAAACGATTATGTTGGCCTATTAGGCTCGTAAATCACGTGTATATGATTATGTAATAAGAAATATACGTTATGTTGGTACTCGAACGAGTAAGGTACTGGGTGCCCGTCGCGGCCCATCGGTTTGGGTCGTGAAAAAAGTGGTTAAGAGCAGTTTTGTCTTAGGGAGTCTACAAGCAGTGTCTAGTAGAGTCTTGTTTATGGGTGTGTCGTGCACTACACTTATAAACAGGAGGCTACAGGTCATTTAATATTGTCACTCTTTCCTCTTACTCTAGATCGTGTGGTAGAGCTCACTTATAAGAATTCAAGTCCCGAACTTCTATTTTTATTCGTAATAAGACAATGCCTACGTTCAGAAAGATGATCGATAAGAGATATAGCTGTGCAAGTGTTGAATTAGAGGAACTCGACTTTGTATCTTGCTTATGAAAATAAATGTGAGATCTTCAGCAGATCATGTGCGTACTGAAAGGTGTAAGACTCTTGATAAGAAGCCTTAAGGAAAGAATGCATATCCACCTTTATGATGAAAGAAAATGAGATATTAAGAAGATAATACAACTTTCAACAAGCAAAAGAAGCAAGATAAAGAAGGGTATGAAGCACCCAATCAACAAAGGTTAACAGTGTTTATAATTCAGGCAGAGGAATGTAAGCTTTTTGAGTTATATTCAATAGTAACAGAGGTATATACAAGTGGTCGCACCCATTCCAGGTATGCCCTATGAGGATTATCAAAAGTAGTATAAGAAGATATGATGGGTGAATTGTTTGCGTCAGTTCACATTTCCGAAGGGTATTACAAATGTGCCAATAGATCTTCTTGTGAGACACCCAGATGGTACACTCTAGAATATTACGATTAGATGTGAATACTAGCATTCAGAAGATAGGCATTGAAATCATGGATGGGATAAATATTACCTTATGTATGGCTCTCATCCCTAGTAGAGAAAGGATGTTGAGAAACCTAGAGAGCCGATGAATGAATAAAGGAGAGCTAATAGCGAAAGAATGCCGTGTTGAAGTTTTCACAAGAAAGGGATATGCAGAAATATTAGCAGAGTAAAGAGAAGAGAGATAAGGAAGCATTATGAATAAGGTATGATACATGGATAAAGATGGTAGAAAAACAAATGAAGAGGTAAAATATATATAGGTACATCCTCGTGGATTCTATTTTTAGTACATCCCTAAGGGGGGGGGGAATATGGAGTAATGGGGCATTAAGTCAAAATTAAGTGGTTCTAGTGACTATGGAATGGTAAAAGAAGAATGTGATAAATGAAAGAGGAAGGAGATGGCACTTATCCAAATCTTACAGATACACTACAATTCAAGAATATTGTGCAAGCACGACGTCAAGGAGAGGAAGTAAAGGTTCCTGCCTGAGCTGTTACTAATAAATAAGGAGCCAGTGCGAGATGTAAGATAAGACAAAGGAAATAACCCAAGAAAGATTACAAGGAATACCGATATAAGAATGGGCAAACGAGTAGTTAGTAATTGGTCAGGAAGACCCCGGTTATGGCTAAGCAAGAGGTTACAGATGAGTCATCAGATCGTGTGAGATAAACATAGTATAACCCAACATGGAAAGTTCAACCTCGAAGAATATCATTATAATACTTGAGATATATTGAAACAAAAGTCGGGGTAGTTAAAGATACGTATGAATGTTACGGGGATAAAAGAAAGTGCCACTGGGAAGGCAGTCAAAATATCAGTTCAGAAGCAACCATACAAGCACAAGGGAATGGAAGTAAGAAACTATGGATGATTATAGGCAAGTAAGAACATCAAAAAGGTCTGTAATAAGCTCACAACTTTACGAGAGTCAAGGGTTCTCCCTAAGTACTACAACGAAAGACTAGCTAAGGAGATAAGAAAGAAGGCTTCAACATTAAGCACAACGACCTAAAGAGAAAATGGTCGTATAACAACAATCTTGCGACAACATTATAAGCATTCCAAAGGAAAGTGGAACCTACCGTGGCTAATGAATGAGAAGTAAGAATTAAAAGTAATATTCGAGATCGTATGAGTTGTAAGAAAACTCTGGAAAGTGTGATAAGCTAAGTATGGATGCAACAAGGGGACGGAAAGACCAGGAAAAGTAATAGCTTACGTTAAAAGAAAGCTAAGATGGAATGAAAGAATTATTGGATCAAAGTTCCAGGGTTAGTACGCTATGGATAACTCAAGATTTTGGAGCATTATCCAGGCATCATATTTGTTGACAATCATACGGCCATAGAAGACTCCGGTATAAGATTAAAGAATGAATTAAGCCTAGGTCATAGACAAAGGATTGAATTATTAGAAGATTGTATCATGGATATTCCATAACGCCCATGAAAGGTTAAAGTAATAACTGATGCCATGAGCCACATATCGGAAGATAGCTTAAGCCTACGTAAAGGTTGATCAGAAGGAAGAGTAAACTAAAGAATTACACCACCTAAGTAAATCAAGAGTCTGATTATTGGACCTAGAAAAATTATAGAAGTTGTGCTAGAAAACATGAAAGAATCACTATTAATATCAGATGTTCAAGAGAAATAACACAACAATCATAATCTATAATGGCTCTACAAGAATGCCAGTTAGAAGAAGTACCAGTCCCATAAGAATTTAGTACGAAGCTCCCACTGGATTATTTATGTACCAGAGGTGCGAGTATTATAATAGAGCTTCAAGTTATGGATGTGAATTATACCTATGTGGAATGGAGGTCATGAAAGAGATAAAAGATACGATGTGAGGTTTTAAGGTAAGTAAGGTAAAGGTGAACAACGTACGAGATACTCAAAGGCAATATATGTGAATAGTCCATACCTTGGATAGAAGGCTAGAAGTGCTGGGATTCAATATCCAGGAATGATAGCGGCATAGTCAGTGGCATATCTCATAGCCTATGGTTTCTAGGTATCGAGGAGGCTAATTAAGACTGTAAAGAAGAGTTAGAGATGATGTGATGTCTCGCTTGATGTCCCAGAATGACATAAAGAAATCTGTGATGCAAGCAAGTCGAAAGGTTACAAATAATATAAATAGAGTTGTGTAGGCCGCAAGCCATTGTATGGTGAAGCGACAAGGTTCTAGAAGACAAGAGCAAGGATAAGAAAGGGCGAGTGAGAAGGTAACGAAAATGGATAAGTCCTCATGATTAAGCCCATGAAAACAAGAAGAGAGGATGGTTTCTCTAAGTTATATAAATCTTACTCTAGCCTGAATGAACTCAAAGGAGCCTAAGAATAATAGCATTTAGAAAAGATGAAATGCTGCCCTGGTAAGTACAATGGGGATGTAGTTGCGATAAAATAAAGGATGACATTTGGGCCTTTGATTAAGTAATGATTTGAAGAGGATTTCATGAATTGTACGGGATTGAAATACCCATATAAGTGAATTGCATTTGGATGCTATACGATTATTGAAGTAATCTATCGGCTAAGTTGATCAGGAAATTCACTTCATATATTCCAAAATGCAACTTAAGCCCTAGTGGCAATGTATTACATAAGAAGTTTCAAGTTATCACTGGTATATTGTGGAACAAAATTGAGGTGAAACAATAATGGATGGATAAAAGTTTTAAAGTATGAGAGGATATTAAGACATTATTCTTAAGATGAACAACGTAGAGGCAGTAAAGTCATATGAATGGATAACCAGGTCTATGAAATAAGATATAACAATATTCGTAAGTTTGACGAAATACCAAGCGAAGAACTTCAAGATTGGCTAAAAGTTGGATGAAAAAGGAGAGGAGAGTCGCATAGGCACACTTACAAGGTCAGTATCGTAGAAGTTGCATGATTGAAGTTAGCAACAGTTACGAGATTAGAAGGAATTCGATCACAAGTCATGGCGTGAGAATGAAACCTGAAGGGGGGAATGCCATGTACTTTGGACTTATTTTGCAGAACAGTCGCTTAGATGGCAAGGGAAGTTCTAAAGTATTCAGAAGACATAAGTTATGAGAATGATAAATGCTTCAGTCAACATTCGAGGACGAATATTCCAAAGGGGGGAATAATGTTACGCCCCGTATTACGTCGATGTTATGCTCTACAGTAATAAATTACGAAGATGTTTCACCCTGTAGTATTGTACGTTGAATTTTTCATAAGGTAATAGGAACCAGTCCAAGTAAAATATTATTTGGAGATTATAAGGATTATATTATTTCAAGAGGGATGAATAAATTCGTGAAGGTGAAAGGGGAAGTAAGTCAAAGAAAATAAATTTTCATTCATGTTTGGAATGTGGGGGTAAAATATGGGTCAAGCGTTAATACCCAATAATTATGAACTAGTACCATGCATGGTACCCTATGGCCATGATAAAGTATATTAAAAAAGTAGTAGTTTGAGGTAAATTAAGATAATTCTTATTTATACGGGTAATTGGTTAATTATTGGGTAACGGGACATTACCCAATTAATTAATAAGTGGATAAAAATTTATAAAATTAACCACCCTCCCACGTGGCATAATCGACAATGGCTAAACATGACTCATAAGTCATTAAACCCATGTGGCCACCTAAGCTAAAATGTAACTTTAGTAGGAATCTTATTCCATTTAGGATCAGAACATCGGTCATGAATAATGTATTAACCATTAGCTTAAAAGAAGTGTTGAAGAAGAAGCAAATTTCATTTCAAAAACAAATTTCATTCAAAATGATTTCGTTCCATCTTTCAACGCATCCTAGGCCAAAATATTCGTTCATAAGCTTTAACGAAGTAGGAACAAACTGCGCACAAGCTTAATCCGATTTTTGGGTTCTAAATTCAATCAACAAATGTTTCTAATGGGATAATTATACGGAGTTTTTTCTACTCCAGGTATGTTAAGGCTATCTCTACTTTCTTTTGGTATGGTCCAAATTATACTGAAGAAACGAGCAAACGCACGGTTTTCATAAATTACTCTATTCGTAGGAATACTAGGGGTGTCTATATTCTTGATTCCCCATGTGAATTATTATTATCTTCTATTCATGGATCCCAGAAAAATATGTATTTGATAATGTTTATCCTAAAGGCATATTAATTTTTATGGCATTCTGAGAAAATTTTATTAACGTATTTCTTATGCATTTCATGCATTTATACATGTACATTGACCCATGACATAGACGGCGTTATATACGCATATATAAGTATATATGTATATATATATATGGGATATGGGAAAGGTTATGGCGTTATATACGCACCACCACCTAATTAGCTGGTATATGATGATGATGTTGCCCATAGTGGCTGAAATATGATTCAAACGATGCTATATACACGTATATATATATATATATGTATGTATATATATATATGTATGTATATATATATATATGTATATATATATATATATATATATATATATGTATATATATATATGATTCAAACGGCGTTATATATGCGTATATATGTATGTATATGTATATGGGATATGTGAAAGGTTATGGCATTATATACGCACCACCACCTGATCAGCTGGTATACGATAATGATTTTGCCCACAATGGCCGATATGATATGATGGGATTCACTTAGAGGCTGATGATGTTATGAAAGATGTACTTATGCACGACATGACATTCATACGCATATGCATGACGCTAAAAGTAATTTATGATTTACAAAGTTATTAAGATTTATAGGTTGAGTCATGTACTCTATATGTCATCCATGTCTCTTATGTATTTATTTGTGTGCCTTACATACTCGGTACATTATTTGTACTGACGTCACTTTTGCCTAGGGACGTTGCGTTTCATGCCCGCAGGTCCCGATAGACAGGTCGAGAGCCCTTCAAGTAGGCTATCAGCTCAGCAGAAGATGTTGGTGCACTCCATTTGCTTCGGAGTTGCTTGTTTGGTTAGTATGATTTAGACGTGTATTGTTTGGTATGGCGGGACTCTGTCCAAACCTTTACGACATTTAGCTACTCTTAGAGGCTTGTAGACATATGTCGTGTACGTGAAAGATTGTACGGCCTTGTCGGCCTATGTTTTGAGTTTATAAATGATTATGTTGGCCTATTAGGCTCGTATGTCACGTGTATATGATTATGTAATAACAAAAGATACGTTATGTTGGTACTCGGTCGAGTAAGGTACCGGGTGCCCGTCGAGGCCCAACGATTTGGGTCGTGACAGCAATCGATGAAGTAACACCGATCTCCGCACTATCGACCTCAGAAAAATCGAGCAGCAAAGGAAAATAGATGGCCAAATAGCAATCACCGCTTCCAGCTTCAACCGACCCAAAGAAACGGGTAGTAGAAGAAGAGGACGACTTCCTAACCCCTCAGACCTTTGTTGTTCGAGAAGAATCAGATGCTTCCAAATCAACGGTCGAAGAGCTGGAACAAGTTATACTAATCGAGTATCTACCCGAGCGAAAGGTATACCTGGGAATGGGGTTAACCCCTTAAATTAGGAAAAAACTTATTCAATTTCTTATTAATAACATAGACTGTTTTGCATTGTCCCATTTAGACATGATAGGGATCCCACCGAAAATTACAACACATCGATTGATCCTGGATCGCAATTTCAGACCGGTGAAGCAAAAGAGAAGGCCCCAATCTGAGGTAAATCACGCCTTTATAAAGGACGAGGTAACTATAATCCTTAATATAGGGTGTATTCGGGAAGTAAAATACCCCGAATGTCTAGCTAATGTAGTGGTAGCCCTTAAAAAGGGAACAAACTTAGTATGCGTGTAGACTATAAGGACATAAAAAAAGCATGTCCAAAAGATTCTTTTCCACTGCCTAACATCGATCGAAGAACAAATAGGTAATGCCTTCAGACTAAAAAATGGACCTGGATGACCAATAAAAGACCTTTTTTATCACCAAGTATGGAACCAAAGTCTATAATGTATGCCCTTCGTGCTACAAAATGCAGGAACTACATATCAACACCTAGTTAACAAAATGTTCGAAGAACAAATAGGTAAGTCAATGGAATTTTATATTGACGACATGCTAGTTAAGTCCCTACACACAGAGGATCATTTGGCTCATTTGCAGGGAATGTTCGAAATCTTAAGGAAGTACAAAATGAAGCTCAATCTCGAGAAATGTGCTTTCGGGGTCGGATTATGAAAATTCCTTGTCTTCATGGTATCAAATCGGGGTATCAAAATCAAAATCATCACGAGGTCGTCGGATCATAGCCACATATTTTTCTACATGCTCAAAAAGAAAAATGATTTCGCCTGAACTCTGGAGTGTCAACAAGAATTAGAAGAATGGAAGTGATACTTATCGATACCACCTCTGCTCCACACTCCTAAGGAAGATGAGAAACTTTACTTATACTTTGCGGGATCCGAGATCACGTTAAGTGGTGTCCTAGTTCGAGAAGAGCAAGGTACGCAGTTTCCTGTCTATTATGTAAGTCGAACCTTAGAGGATGCAGAGACTAGGTATCCACACTTAGAAAAATTGTCACTTGCGCTGATAAGCGCTTCAAGAAAATTGAAACCCTATTTTCAATGTCACCACATATGTCTGTTAACCACTTACCCACTCCCTAATGTTTTGCACAAGCCCGAATTATCGGGCCGATTGGCCAAGTGGGCCGTCAAACTCAACGGGTATGATATTGAATATCAATCCCGAACGACCATCAAGTCTCAAATTTTAGCAGACTTCGTGGCCGATTTCACACCAACCCTCGTGCCTGAAGTTAAAAAGGAACTTCTGTTAAAATCAGGCACGTCATCAGGGGTGGGGGGTAGGTATGGACTCTTCTCACAGACGGTGCTTCGAATGTGAAGGGGTCCGAGCTCAACATCGTTTAGAAGCCGCCCACGGATAGCACTATTAGACGATCAATTAAAACTTCTATATTGACTAACAATGAGGCCAAGTACGAGGCCATGATATCAGGTCTCGAGCTAACTAAAAGCTTGGGAGCTGAAGTTATCCAAGCAAAGTGTCACGCCCCGAAATCCCACCATCGGGTCGTGATGGCGTCTAACGTTGAACCCGCTAGAAAAGACAACATGTATAGTTAAACTAGCATAATAACATCAAATTAACGGAATAAACTAAAACGGTTCATAATTAAACATCGGAAATAAATACGATTTCAAGTTAAGTAAAGACAACATAATACAACGACGCATAATTTCCCAAAACCCGGAGTCACAAACTCACGAACTATCTATAAGAGTGCTAAATACAAGTCTGAAAGGAAATACATGACTGTCTCTGAAACTAGAGGAAAAAACAAGACAGAAGCAAAGACATAGGGATGGGAGAGACGCCAAGGCCCACGAACGCTAGCGGGTATACCTTGAAGCCTCTAGGATAAGCTGGAAGACACTCCCACTAATGATGTCCTCCGGGTCCGGCTGCGTAATCTGCACAAGATAAAGAAGTGCAGGTGTAGCATCAGTACAACCGACCCCATGTACTGGTAAGTGCCTAGCCTAACCTCAGCGAAGTAGTGACGAGGCTAGAACTAGACGACCAAATAAACCTGTGTAATTCAAGTAAATATATATATATATATATATATATATATATATACACACACACACAACGGAAAAGAAATACAGGGAGAAAACAATCAATAAAGTAAGGGGAACGCGATGTGGGGAGATAACAGTTTCATATAAGAAATCTCAAACAAGGAAAAGAACAACAAGGCCAGAATATCAATAAGGATCAGAAATCACAAGCTTGCATGACACCACCCTTCGTTCTTTTACTCTCGCCCTCACCAATCAATCGTATAAACAATCATGTGCACGACATCACCATTCGTGCTTTTACTCTCTTTCCTCACAATATAATAAATGAATATATGTACGAAATGGTACATCGTACGGCACAACATCACCCTTCGTGCTTTACATTCTTTCCTCACAATATAATAAATGAATATCTGTAAGGAATGGCATCGTACGACACGACATCACCCTTCGTGTTTTACACTCTTTCCTCGAAATATAATAAATGAATATCTGTACGGAATGGTACATCGTACGGCACGGCATCACCCATCGTGCTTTACACTCTTTCCTCACAATATCGAACAATGCACGGCATCACCCTTCGTCCTTTAACACTCTTCCTCACCCAAACAACAATCACAAACAAGGGCAAGGGAGTAAACAGAATAGAAATAGAAATCCCGGCAAGGGAACATCAATTAAAAAATTAAATCCCGGGGAGGGAACAATAACAGTAATCTCAACAACCCACCAAGGGAGAAAATATCAAAAGCAACAATGACCCGGCAAGGGTATATTTTAGTAACTCTTTCTCTTTCTTTCACTTTCATTTCATAATTTACTTTATTACTTGAGCCAATGCTCCAAAGGATTCAATTATCTCATATATCTTCACTATTCATGTTACAATTTGAGTCATTGCTCCAAAGGAGTTTAAAGATTACAATTCCCTTCACATGCTCTTCACAACATATAGAAATCAACAATTAAGCATGGAAATTACAACAAAATCAGAATATTCGCAATATAAGGACTCGCGGTCATGCTAGACACCAATGTATAGATACTCGTCACCATTACTATACATCGTATTTGACAATTAGCAAGTAGCAAATAATACTCAACTCCTATTCCCTCAAGCTAAGGTTAGACCAAACACTTACCTCGGGTCCATAATATAGCAATCAACTCTCTAACACCGCCTTTCCTTTAGAATTAAACTCCGCAATGGTATTATCTAGACATAATCAACTCAAGTATATCAATAAGGATTCAATGATTCAATTACATAGCCTAATTACCCATTTCCATGCATTCTTCCAAAATAACAAAATTCGAGCCCGGGCCCGCTTGGTCCAAACACGAGTTTCGGACCAAAACCATGTCACCCATTCACCCATAAGCCCGAATATATAATTTGTTTTCAAATTCGACACCAAAACGAGGTCTTAATCAAGAAAATTCAAAAGGGCCTAACTCTATCCAAATTCCCAATTTTCTACTCTAATTTGCATGTTTTAGGCTTAGGAAATCATTAGATATAGATGAAAAATGAAGGAAACGAGTTAAAATTTACTAACCCAAGAAGTTTTGGTGAAGGAAGGCTTCAATGGACGCCTAAGGGCCTTGGAGAAGAAGAAGTTCGTTATGATTTATGAAAATCTCGTAGCTACTGGTTCTGGAAATATTTATATACCACTGGGCAAAATTGCCCTTCGCGTTCGTGGAAGTGAGGTTGCGTTCGCGAAGGGTAGAATGGGCAAGCCATCGCGTTCGCGGGAGGGATAATGCGAACGCGAAGAGTAAAAAGGCTGGGGTCTAGAAGTTGACTTACGCGAACGTGTGGGACATCACACGAACGCGATGAAGGGGACCTGTAAACCTACGCGTTTGCGGTCAACTGTATGCGAACGTAGAGGAAAAGAGGGATAAGCCCTCAGGGTCAAATAACCCTACGCATTCACGAGGTAATGGATATGAACACGATGAAGGAAAATCTTAAAGCTTCACGAACGCGGAATAGGGGTCGCGAACGCGAAGAACCAATGGACCTGCAACTGCTGAAGCCAAAAACCAGCAATCTTCCTAAGTTCAAAATCTCTTCGAGACACCTCTGAAACACTCCTGAGCCCTCGGGGCTCCTAACAAATCACATGCATTAACACAACAACATCCTAAGAACTTAACCGTGCGATCAAATCATCAATATAACATCAAAATCAACGAATCAAACCTCAAAATCACTAGTTTTCCTTCAAACATCATAAACTTTCAAATTTAGAGTCTTAAGTCCGAAACACGTCAAACGACGTCCAATTTCAACCAAACTTCACAGAAATATCTTAAACCACATATATGATTTGTACCGGGTGCCGGAACCAAAATAGAGCCCGATACCAACATGTTCTAACAAATTTTCATTTCACTTTTCTTTATAAATTTCAGAAAAACAATTTTACTCAAAAATTCATTTCTCGGGCTTGGGACCTCGAAATTCGATTCCGGGCATACGCCCAAGTCCCATATTTTCTTACGGACCCTCCGGGACCGTCAATTTATGGGTCCGGGTCCGTTTACCCAAAATGTTGACTGGAGTCAAATTTACTCATTTTAATATCAAATTTTAGCATTTTTCACAGAATTTCATATTTAAACTTTCCGGCTACGCGCCCGGACTGCGCATGCTGATCGAGGCAACTACAAATGAGGTTTTCAAGGCCTCAGAAGTACGGAATGGGTAATAAAATAGGTGATGACCCTTTGGGTCGTCACACTAAGTGCGACTCTCTTCTGGTAGTGAACCAGGTATACCGAACCTTCGAAGTTCAAGAGGATAGAATGCAAAGGTACCTAGACAAATTGCAGGTAACTTTGAACCGTTTCAATGCATGGAATCTACATCATATACCTCAAGAACAAAACACTGAGGATGATGCATGCCGAAATAAATTCTACAAGCTTAACTTGGGACTGGAGGAATAAATACATCGAGTACTTTGAAAAATAGAAAGCTCCAGTCGAACCCTAAAGAATTGAGAGCCCTTCTAACTAAAGCTGCTCATTTTACATTAGACAAAGAAAGAACATTATACAGAAGAACCTTCAATGGACCATTGACGGTGTGTTTAGGACCGGTAGATACTGATTATGTTCTACGAGAAGTCCATGAAGGCACTTGTGGAAACCATTCTAGCACCGAGTCACTAATTCGTAAGGTTATTAGAGCAGGATACTATTGGGATAGCATGGAAAAAGACTCTAAGGAGTTTTTTCGAAGATGCGATAAATGTTAAAGGTTTGCACCGATGATCCACCAACCCGGAGAGCAACTTCACTCAGTCCTATCCCTATGGCCATTCATGAAATGGAGGATGGGCATTGTCGGACCACTGCCATCAACCCCAGGTAAAGCTAAGTTCATTTTGTTTATGACTGACTATTTCTCTAAATGGGTTGAAGCACATGCTTTCGAGAAAGTCAGGGAAAAAGAAGTGATAGGTTTCATATGGGATGACATTGCATGTCGATTCGAAATACCAACAAAAATAGTATGCGACAATGGTAAACACTTTATTGGAAGCAAAGTAACAAAATTTCTCGAAGATCATAAAATAAAATGGATATTGTCAACACCGTATCACCCCAGTGGGAAAGGACAGGTTGAATCGACGAACAAGACTATCATCCAAAACCTGAAGAAAAGGTTGAATGAAGCTAAGGAAAATGGAGAGAAATCTTTTCCGAAGTACTATGGGCATATCGAACAACATCAAAGTCCATCACATGAGCAACTCCATTTTCTTTGGTATACGACTCCGAAGCTTTAATTCCTGTCAAAGTTGGAGAGCTAAGCGCCAGGTTTCGACATGCAACAAAAGAATCGAACCACGAGGCAATGAATACTAGTCTCGAATTATTAGATGAAAAAGAGAAGTTGCACTCATTCGAATAGATGAGAAAAAACAACGAATCAGAAGGTAGTACAATAAAAGAACCAACCTTGCCACTTCAGAGTCGGGGACTTAGTCCTAAGGAAAGTCACCATCAGAAATCGAGATCCCCGTGAAGGGAAACTCGGCCCGAATTTGGGAAGGACCCTATCAAGTTCTTGATAGAGTCGTCAAAGGATCTTATAAACTCGGAACGATGAACGACGAATCATTACCGAACAACTAGAACATATGAATCCTCAAGCAATACTATTGTTGAGGTATGACTTTCTCCTTCTTTCATTCATTCACATATATATATATATATATATATATTCGGAACTAACTCATTGCAGGATTCCAATCAAAGGCATTGATACCTCAAATTTTTAAAGTACGCGTTGTACTCTTTTTTCCTTAGATCGGTTCTTATCCCAAATGAGTTTTTCGGCAAGGTTTTAAAAGGGGGAATCACCCTTAGATGTTATATGTTCGAGAAATGTACCTCGTGTCAAAGGATCCGGTAGGGAAAAATTTGTAATGGGCCAAACGGACGAATGAACTGTACCTAAATAAATTAGTCGGGTCCCGATGGAAAAACATGTACTGTATACAGTCAAAATCTGGGAAGTCCGATTTTAAGGTCTCTATGGCGCTCCTAGCCCAGCCTTGAGAGGCTTGAAGCAGAATCTGGAGTTCGATCTCGAGGTGCACCCCTCAAGAGAGTATATCGAAGGCTCATCGCAACATACCTCGAGACGGTATAAAAATCGATGGTCATCATGGAAAGGCGGGAAACTCCAATGACACGTGGTTAGAGCTGATAAGGTCTGCAAGAGAGAGTACAAGTTCGTACTAAGTCGTTATACAACTGTTCCAATAATATTTCTTTGTCATAATTAGGCATGTACTATGTTGGGATTCTCCCCATCTATATAAATAAGACCCCTATCATTTTGCAAAAAAGCTAACATTCTCTACTTTTTTCATGCTCAACACTGTCTCTCAGCTTTATTGCTCTTTGTTTATTGTTTTTCATTTATTGTCTTCCATTTATTGCTATTATTCGACCTCGAGGCCCACGATTCTAGTGAGCTCGAGGCCCCAGTCTTGTGACAACTTTGGTTTGCTTATCTCATTTTCCTTGCTTACATTCATTACTTCCTGATTATTAACTAGTATTCGAATAAATCACATATTTTTGGAACCACAAAACAAATATAATTATTAATACCATTTTCAAGGTAAACAATTTGGTGCCCACCGTGGGGCTAAAGATAATAGTGATTATTTTATGCTAGTTTTCTGATAACATACGTTATTCTTCACACTTCTTCTTGTCCATGATTTTTTGATTTCAGGCTAAAACATGTTAAAATCAGCTAATACACCAGTGCATAGAAACAATGGCATTGTTTTCCATGGGGAAAATAATGCAGCAACTTCAGCAGCTGGTGTGCCAGCGCTCAACCTCGGATTAGCACCTATTCCCAACCCAGTTGATATTGGCTCGCATATTGCTCTAAGTATCGATTTGGGTACGGATGTCTAGGGAAGCATGCAAGGAGAAGTCAAACCTGACGCACAAACAACACATGCTCAAAATAAAGTCAGCCTACAAATCATTGTCGCGATGTCGCAAGCACAAAAACTTGCTATTGCTCAGCTACAGATTCAGCAAAAGACTTCGAGTACAACAGGGTTGGAAGAAGCTCCCTAAGTTGAGTCAACACCAGTAAGATCGAGCAATAACAGGTCAGAAATATACCCCGCTATTATGAGAATGCTCGAAGACCTCACCAAAAGGATTGAATCGGGAGAAAAGAAGATAGAGGCCAATGACAAAAAGTAGAAACCTATAACTCAAGGGTCGATCAGATCCCGGGAGCACATCCAATTTTGAAAGGGGTAGATTCGAATAAGTTCGTGCAGAAACCATTTCTATCGAGTGCGGCTCCGAAGCCCATTCCGAAGAACTTCAGGATGCCTAATATCCCAAAGTACAACGGGACCACAGATCCTAATGAGCATATTACCACCTATACTTGTCGTATAAAAGGAAATGACTTAATATACGATGAGATCGAGTTTGTCTAGTTAAAGAAGTTTGGAAAACACTTTATAAGGGGACCATGATGTGGTATCATAAGCTCCCCCCGAACTCGATAAATTTGTTTGCCATGTTGGAAGACTCTTTTGTGAAGGCACATGTTGGTTCCACTAAGGTCGCTACAAGGAAGTCTGATGTCTTCAAAATTAAATTGAGAAAGAATGAGATGCTAAGGGAGTTCGTATACCACTTTCAGATGGAACGAATGGAATTACCACCAATATCCGATGACTGGGCGGTGCAAGACTTCACTTAAGGATTGAATGAAAGAAGCACGATAGCTTCGAAGCAGCTGAAGCAAAATTCCATCGAAACAACTCTATATCCCGCCATGACTTGGGCGGATGTCCACAACAGGTATCAATCAAAAATCAGGGTCAAGGACGACAAACTGGGAGCCCCGTCGGGTTCAGTGTATCCAAGCTGACTATTTTCTAAGGAATCAAGAAATTCGGAAAGAGAGCCGAGGACGAGCAAAGAGTGATATCAACCATACGTCAGAGATCTAAAAAACACTTCGAGACGGGATATACCTCGAAATGATCGAGGGACGGATCGAGGACAGAACTCCCGGGGACTTATGAGCAAGATCGGGATTGACAGGCATTCGAGACCAATGGAAGCATCCTAATTGTCGGGATATAACTTCAACATCCATGCCATAGGCAAGATCCGAGATACCAGGTGCCCAAAGCCCGTGCAGTCAGATCCTTCACAAAGGAACCCCAACTTAATGTGCAAATACCACGACACTCACGGTCATAGAACCGAGGATTGTAGACAACTTAGAGAGGAGGTAGACTGACTGATCAGCAAAGGACACCTTCGAGAATTCCTCAGGGATCGAGCAAAGAATCACTTTCGTGAGAGGGATGCGAACAGGAAAAATGAAAAGGAGGAGCTGCAACATATCATTCATATGATCATTGGAGGAGTCGACGTCCCACAGGGACTTGTGTTCAACTAAACCAAAGTATCCATTGTAACGGAAAAGTGAACCCGAAGCTATGTACCCGAGGATGCTCTTACATTCAGTGAAGAAGACGTTGAGGCCTTGTCTCAGCCTCATAATGATGCGCTGGTAATTTCTCTTTTTTTTAATAGAATTCAAATTAAATGTGTGCTCGTGGATCCAGGTAGCTCGGCCAATATAATCAGGTCGAGGGTAGTGGAGCATCTCAGACTGCTCGATCAGATCGTACCCACCTCTCGAGTCCTCAATGGATTCAACATGGCAAATGAGACAACGATGGGGGAAATCATCCTCCCATTCAATATGGCCGGTACAATTCAGGATACCAAGTTTCATGTCATCGAAGGTAACATGAGGTACAATGCCTTACTTGGGAGGTCGTGGATACATAGCATGAGGGCAGTTCCATCAACTCTTCATAAAATGATGAAGTTCCCAAAAAAGGATTGTGTAAAAATGGTGTATGGGGAACAACATGCAGCAAAAGAGATGTTCGCGGTACACGACATGACACCAACATCGACATCTTCCACTTATGATAAGTCGAAAGACAAGAAAATCCCCGAGGGAAAAGCGGTTTGTGAGCAATTGATCGAGGATGATGAAGAAGACTTCATCACTCCGAGCCTCCGTTACCTCCGAAGAGTCGGATGCAATAATGTCGAAAGCTAAAGATCTTGAACATGCCATTTTGATCGAGCATCTTCCAGATCGAAAGGTATACATGGGAACAGGATTAACCCCCGAACTTAGGAGAAAACTCGTTCAATTTCTTATTAATAACATTGATTGCTTCTCTTGGTCCCCTTCAGACATGACAAGGATCCCACGGGATGTAACGACCCATCGACTAAGTGTTGACCCCAGGTTAAAACCGGTGAAACAAAAAATAAGGCCTTAGTCTGAGGTAAAACATGCATTCATCAATGACGAGGTAACAAAACTTCTCAAAATAGGATCCATTAGGGAGGTGAAATATCCCGAATGGTTAGCTAATGTAGTAGTAGTCCCCAAAAAAGGAAATAAATTAAGAATGTGCATAGATTACAAATACCTAAATAAAGCATGCCCTAAGGATTCATTCCCATTACCCAACATTGATCGCTTGATCGATGCCACGGCCGGTCATGAGGTCCTTACATTTCTCGACGCCTACTCCGGGTACAATCAAATCCAAATGAACCCGGGGGACCAGGAAAAGTCTTTGTTCATCACGAAGTATGGTACATATTGTTATAATGTAATGCCCTTCGGGCTAAAAAATGCGGGAGCCACATATCAATGCCAAGTTAATAAGATGTTCGACCATCAAATAGGAAAGTCTATGGAAGTTTACATTGATGACATGATAATTAAGTCCCTACGCGCAGAGGACAATTTGACTCATATGCAGGAAACATTTGATATCCTTCGAAGATACAGCATGAATCTCAACCCTGAGAAGTGCGCCTTCGGAGTCAAATCGGGAAAAATTTTGGGTTTCATGGTGTCGAACCAGGGAATCGAGATCAATCGCGAAAAAATCAAGGCCATCGAGGAAATCAACGTGGTAAACAATGTGAAAGCGGTACAACGATTGACCGAGCGAATAATAGCCTTAGGCCGATTCATCTCGAGGTCATCAGATCGGAGTCACCACTTCGTCTCTCTGCTCAAGAAGAAAAACAACTTCGAGTGGAACCCAGAATGACAACATGCCTTAGAAGAACTAAAGATGTATCTCTCGAGCCCACCTCTGCTCCATACCCCGAAGGAGGACAAAACATTGTACCTGTATTTTTCTGTATCCCGAGGTAGCAGTAAGTGGTGTGTTGGTTTGAGAAGAACAAGGTACGCAATTCTCTGTCTATTATGTAAGTCGGACCTTAGGAGATGCTGAAACCAGGTATCCGCACTTAGAAAAATTAGCTCTTGCATTAATAAGTGCATCTCGGAAATTAAGACCTTATTTTTAATGCCATCGTATATGTGTTTTAACAACATACCCTCTTCGAAACATCTTGCATAAGCCCGAATTATCGGGCCGATTGGCCAAATGGGCCATTGAACTCGAGGGGTACGATATCGAGTACCAACCCCGAACGGCTATCAAGTCCCAAATTTTGGCTGACTTTGTGGCCGAACTTACGCCTGCCCTCATGCCCAAGGTATAGAAAGAACTCTTTCTAAAAACGGGCACATCATCGGGGATAGGGAGCCTCTTCACTGACGGTTCATGAAACGTGAGAGGGTCCTGGCTCGGCATAGTTTTGAAACCGCCTATGGGTAGCATAATTAGACAATCCATAAAAACTTTGAAATTGACTAATAATGAGGCCGAGTATGAGGCTATGATTGCAGGTCTCGAGCTGGCCAAAGGCCTAGGAGCAGAAGTAATCGAAGCAAAATGTTACTCCCTTCTGGTAGTTAACCAAGTGAATGGGAGCTTTGAGGTTCGGGAAGATATGATGTAAAGATACTTAGACAAGCTTAAAGTTACATTACATCGCTTCAAAGAATAGACTTTGGTCCACGTACCTCGGGAACAGAACAACGAGGCTAACCCGCTCGCAAACCTGGGATCGTCCATCGAAGAATATGACATACTTCCGTGGGTCGTTGTGCAATCAAATCGGTGATTGAAGAAGTCCATGCCGAGATCAACTCAGCAAGTCTAACATGGGATTCGAGGAAGAAGTACATCGACTATTTGAGAAATGGGAAGCTTCCATGGACCCAAAAGAATCGAGGGCCCTTCGAGCCAAAGTAGCCCGACTCTCACTCGACGAGAATGGAGCACTATATAGAAGGACATTCAACGGGCTTCTAACGGTGTTTTTAGGACCAGGGGGCACCGATTATGTGCTTCGAGAAGTCCATGAAGGCACTCATGGAAAGCACTATGGTGCCGATTCTTTAATTCGAAAGGTGATCAGAGTAGGTTACTATTGGGATATCATGGAAAAGGACACCAAGGAATTCATACTAGGATGCGACAAATGCCAAAGATCTGCACCAATGATTCACCAACCCGCTGAACAACTACACTCAATCTTATCTCCGTGGTTGTTCATGAAATGAGGGATAGACATCATCGGTCCCCTACCAATGTCGCCAGGTAAAGCCAAATTTAGTTTATTTATGACGGAATACTTCTCGGAATGGGTGGAAGCACAGGCCTTCGACAAAATAAGAGAAATGGTCCTCGATCTACAAGATAAAGATCGAGAGGCCGCACTGGTCCAAATGGACGCCCAAAAACAAAGAATCGTAAGGTACTATAATAGGAGAAAAAACCTCCGATACTTCGGAGTTGGGGACTTAGTCCTAAGGAAAGTCACTCTCAACACTCGAAACTCAAATGAAGAGAAGCTATGACCTAGCTAGGAAGGATTGTACCGCGTCCTCAGAGTAGTAGGCAAAGGGTCCTACAAACTTAGCACCATGGAAGGAGAGAAACTACCAAGAAATTGGAACATATCGATGCTCAAACACTATTATTGATAAGGTATAACCTTCTCCCTTTTCATTTATGTTTCATACTAACTTATTGCAGGTGTTCGATTGAGAAAAGTCGAATCACCCTAGGTTTTAAAGCATGCGTTGCACTCTTTTTCCCTTAGATCGGGTTTTATCCCAAATGGGTTTTACCGATGAGGTTTTTAACGAGGCAACACCAATATGATACCTAAGGAAAACTCAACATGTATTCAAGGCTTATTTTCAATCAACCTCGAAAATTGGGGGGCATCACCCTCGGAGGTTATTCTTTCAAAGAAATCAAAATATGCCTAAGAGGGTCGCGATAGGAGAATGTTGTATTGGTCCAAATGGTCAAATGAACCGTGTCCATGTAGAACAACCGAGCTCCCAAGGGCAAAAACATGTACACATGTATCAAGTAATCGAAGAAGCTCTTTTATCAAAACACTTTGTGCCTCAAAGAAACCTACTATTTTCTCATCTAGCGGCTCGAGGGAAAAACACACCCGAACACTCGAGGACTGTCATCAACAGTCAACTTATCGAGTCACACAAAAGTCCAACTCGTAAGAACTTAATGAGGAAACATAAAGTCTATAAGACCTCAATGAGGAAATATCAAATCTGTAAGACCTCAATGAGGCAACATCAAATCTATAAGACCTCAACGAGGCATACTCAAATTTATTAGACCTTAAAAGGGCATAAACCCGATACTAAGACCAAGGATATATATTCGAACTTATAAGACCCCCCTAAAAAGGCATAGCCTCGATAAAGAGACCGAGGTCATCTCACCCGAGGACTAAAGGATACGGCCGAACATAAAGGCTGCAGTCATACTTGAAGGCTACAGCCGAATTAATGCGGCTCGGAGACGTCCGACTTCCACCATAAAATCTAAAGGCCTCCAAACACTTCGAAAAAACCGGTTAATCAAGAAATCCTCGGCATAAACAAAGGAGCCTCGATAATATCAGCTCCGAACAATGTAAAGGCTTCGAAAAATCAGCCTTCGAGAAAACCTCACGAGGTACTCATTTATCATCGCATATCGACTTATAATCGAGGTTCCTATTCGAGTCGTCGAAGAGTCGGACAAACACAAAACATTCCAAGGCATAACTAAACGTTAAAAGTCTTTGGCCAGAATGGGGATAATTAAAGCCACATTTGAGGTCGATTTGACCCAATCTAAAAATAGCGTAAGGGCCAACCTAAAGAACCTAAGGGCCGATCTAAAGAGCCTATGGGCCAAACTAGAAAAAATCCTAAGGGACAAATTAAAAATCCTAAGGTCCAATGTTTTAAAACCAATGTATCGATATCTAAGGAACTAAAAAGTTAGTGCACACTGTGTTCGAGGCCTCATCCGAGCTCGGGCTCAAAGGCCCCGAATTTTAAGCTTAGCTCCAAGATTAGACCTTAAGGGGCCGCCTGTTATCGATTATTCATCAAGCACAAAAGCCTAAGGGTTTTATATTATAAGTCCAACACATCAGATTTGTTATTGATAAGCATCAAAATTTACTCCAAAAAAGCAAAGGAAAGGCAGGAAGTGACGAAAAATGAAGATTCTTTCATATATAATAAGGTCTCACAAAACATATATACAAAGATCGCGCTTGGAGCCTTACACAAAAAAGAAACAAATAGAAGCCTAATCTACCGCAGAGGTCACTTGACCGGGTGGAGTCCCTTCAGGAGTAGTGCCTTCGACGGTTTGACACTCGGCCCCCTTGGTCATAAGAGGCTTTTTCCCCCTCAGGGACTTCTTCTTAATCTTCCTCGACGCTCTCCGAGTCACTTGCTGAAGCCTCATCAGAAGTAAAAAAGGTTCCAATTCTTCCTCTAAATCTTTCACTCTTTCAGTCTCACTAAAATGATCAAAGCCCCCTGCATGCGCATCCTCGAGAGCCTTTCTCCGAGATCCCAATCGAGCATGATCGAGGGCTCGAGTTCGCTTGAGCTCGGTCTCTTCATATATCTTCCTGTCTCGAGCATTTGCAGCAGCATTATCTTCTCGGTACGAGGATATGAGTGTGTCGGATTCGGACCTGGCTGTGGATAGCGCGGCAGAGGATCAAGCATGTAGATCCTTATACTTACTGATTTCTACCCTTGCATCTTAAAGTTGATGCTCATCCGAGGACATCTTCTCTTGGAGAGTATCTCTCTTGGAGTCCACCTCATCCATGTGCACTTGAGCTCGAGGATCTCAGTATCCCTGAACCTAAGCCCTTCCCACATCAGGTCATTTTCCTACTTAAGCTGCAAGAATCAAGTTAAGGCATTAAATGATAAAGTTGAAAAAGCACAAAAATAAACATACGAAAAAAATATTACCTGCTCATCTAGATCGGCCCGTTCCCAAGATATCGTCTCAGAACGTGCTCGAAGATTGTGCAATTTCTTCCTCTTTTTTTGGCGAAAAGAGCTCTGAACTCATCCGCCTCCAATGAGAACCTCCTACACTCTTCCTTATACTGGGCCAACTTAGCTTGTGACTTAGAAAAAGCCTGGTTGTAGAGCATTATGGCCTAAAAATGCAAAGGAAAGAAATCAGAAAAACTAGAACCAAAAAGCACGGTTGTGGAGTCAAAATACTACATGTTTACAGAGCTTCTCGGATTCTTCAAAAATGAACGAGGCGTTAAGTTCATGACCTTCCTCAACCCCAGAAAAATATTCCTCGAACAATTCATTCCCTCTATGGGAAGCCCTTATATCGGGAGTTTCCATATTTTGGGCATCTTGTATCAGCCCTGGAGAGAATGACGGGCCCGGGGGAGCTTTAGAGCTGGGCTCCCCGAGTTCATCTACCGAGTGCCCCTAAGCTCGGGGCATGTTTTGGCGGCTGGCCGCCTCAGGGAGTTCATTTGACCCACCACCCTCGAGAACTTCTTCAGCTCGAGGTGGGGCAGCACCAATAAATTTTGGTTCAGAAGCCTTTGGCTCAACAGACGTCAGCTCAGCAGGCTTCGAAGAAGTCGTGCTTCCTCTTCCCTAAGTACTAGCTGGAAATCATCTTTATCTTCACCCTCAGCACGAAGACTCTCCGCCACTTCCAAAGTTAAGGCCGCTGAATCGACCTTAGGTTTTTGAACTTTAGCCTTCTTCGGCTTCGGGGACTGAGTGAGTGATTCTTCTTTTTCTTCTTCTCCTTAACGGGTTTTGGGGTATCTCCTCCCCCTGGCGGGGGTTCCCTCAACAAAACGTCCTCTCATAGGCCTGCATAAGCACAAAAGGATAAACACAAAGGTTGAGAGTACTATCGAGTGGTATTCTCTCAAAAGAGTTCAAGTATGACAGAAATGAAATCACCATGGTTTTTAGCCTCCCATCGGATCTTGGCCAGGTCGCACCACACAAGGATGTCAAATCGAGTAGTCTGACCTAGCTCGGGAGATCCTTGAAAACACAAGGATACCACTCGACAACTGTATCATCAGAGGGATTTAGTTCAAAAGGAAGAAAAATATTTAATTGATGAAATATGTTCACTTACTATTAATATCCCATTCCTCGGGGAATGACATCCTTTCAGCAGGAATCAGGTCTGAGGTCTTAACTCAGACAAAGCGGCTCATCCAACTTCAGTCCTTATCCTCGTCGATGATGGAAAATAGGACCTTCGAAGCCCGGCGTTGTAGCTTAATCAGGCCGCTTCGATAAAGTCGGGGGATATACATTCTAATCAGGTGGCTGAGGGTAAAAGGCACCCCCTCGACCATGCTCGAAAAGTACTAATCAGGTAAACGATACAACAAAATGATGGATAGATTTGGTCGAGTGTCACCCGGTATTGTCTGCAGAAATTGAGGATCACAGGGTCTATCGATGGCAAAAATGGTTCTAACGGACCAAGGGTAAAAGGATATGTGTACACACTAAGGAAACCGGCTTTATGTGTTGTTATGTCTTCCTCGCGTAAAGGAATATCCAATTGTACCGCCTTCCCTAGCGCTAGTCAACCTTCACTTTCTCAGTTTCAGTTATCAGGCTAATGTATCGAGACATGGGTTTGCATCGCCCTAGTTTCGAAGAAGGTTTGTCGACTTTGAAGTCGTAGGACGTTTCACAAGGTCCGAGATGCACTCCTAAATACGAGGAGGCACTACTATTTTTCTCTTAGACGAGCGTGATGATGAAGGGGCATTCTCATCTCGGGGAACGATTTTAGAGGTCTTTGCCATTTTTGCTATGGAATTTCAGGAGAAAAGGAAGAAATTGGTTGAGAGATGAACACTATAAATAATTAAGAATAGTTTTTGAAGATCCGAAGATGTAGTGAAAAGTAAAGGTTTAAGGAGTGAAGGATTGGGATATTTATAGGGGCCAGTTATGTGCGTTGGAGAAGACAAAAGGACGCCAACCGCCGTAATCAATTCAAAGATTTTTGAGAACCGTGCAAGTGTGACTTTTGAACATCCATTTTGTCACATCAATCGCCTACATGACGTAACTGACGTTGTGATGGAGACATTGAAGAGTCAAAGATTCATATCGTTTCTTATCATTTCACTCTAAGAAACGCGGGGACTATCTGTATACGGTCAAAATCGGGGAAGTTTGATTTAAGACCTCTATGGCGCTCCAAGACCATTCTCTAAAGGCTCAAAGCAGAATCTGGGGTTCGACCTCGAGGTGCACCCCTCAAGAGAGTATATCGAAGGCTCATCGAAACATACCTCGAGGCGGTATAAAAATCGATGGTCATCATGGAAAGGTGGGAAACTCCCAAGAACACGTGGTTAGAGCTGATAAGGTCTACAAGAGATAGTACTGTACTAAGCCGTTATACAGTTGTTCCAACAGTATTTCTTTGTCATAATTAGGCATGTACTATGTTGGGATTCTACCCTCGTATATAAAGGGGATCCCTATCATTTTGCAAAAAATAACATTCACCGCAATAGAACATTCTCTTCTTTTTTCGTGCTCAACACTATCTCTCAGCTTTATTGCTCCTTGTTTATTGTTCTTCATTTATTTTCTTCCATTTATTGCTATTATTCGACCTCGAGGCCCCCGAATGCAGTGAGCTCGAGGCCCCAGTCTTGTGATAACTTTGGTTTTCTTATCTCATTTTTCTTGCTTACATTAACTAGTATTGGAATAAATCACATATTTTTAGAACCACAAATCAAATATAATTGTTAATACCATTTTCAAGGTAAATATGTACGCATGTATAAATTATTCAAAGAAGCATTCTTTCTTCATCAAACATCTCGTGTCTCGAAGCAAATTCTTTACTATGAAAATCTTGTACTTATGATTTTGAGAAAAATGGTTCAAGAGTCAAGTGAAAACATACTTTGAACACTCAATTTATCTAAACTCAAAGTCACAAGACCTCAAAGAGGCACCCCTCGATGTATAGGCGAAGGCCACCATCCTCGGGGACTAACATTTCGAACAAGTTCAAGATGTTATCGGGAAATAAGCCCAATAGGCATACCCAAAGGCTACAACCAAATTTAAGGCTACGGCCGAAATAACGCGGCTCAGAGACGTCCAAATTCTGCAACAAACAATAGGCCTTTGAATTCTTTGAAGAACCGGTTAAAAGGCTACCCTCTGTAGACTATTAAGGGCTTCATAAAATCATCCCTCGAAAAACCAAAAGGCTTCGATTGCATCAGCATTTGAAAAACCTTAAAAGGTATCAAACTATCTTAACACAAATATGCTAAGGCACAAATAGAAAAGGGGTTTAAATCATCGGACCCGGGTGAAAACTAAATGCTAAGGCATAAGAATTTTTTACTAAGTCTTTTAATACAAAAAGGGGAAATAATAGCCATTTTTAGAGGCCAAATCGGCCCAGTCTAAAGATCCTAAGGGCCAACACAGTTAGAGTTTGAGACCTCGTTCTCACTCGATTCGGACCTAAGGGTTCCACTGTTTCGGGTTCAAATTAAGTCAATTAGAATATGGCTCAAAAATTCATCATAAAACTCAAGGGATATGTTACTGTAAGTTCAAAACTTACCCATTACTTAAGAAAAACCTTAGGTTAGTTTTATTCTAAGTTCAAAACTTACTCGAACTTAATTATAAAAATTGTGTAGTTATGGCATCAATAAAGCCATCCAAAATCTTGAGCGTATTATTGAGCTCGGGGACTCGCTTTTAAAACCTCGAGCTAGTGTTCGACTACAAAGGATGCAACAACAAAATTTTCACAAGACAAAACCAAAAAAGAATCTATGGCAAGTCAGGGACAAACTGGAAAGAGAAAGAACTTTTTATAAAAGGTATTTACTGTAATGACCCGGCCAGTTGTTCCGTGAGATTTACCCCGTTTCCCCCATTTTTTCATTTGTCATATATTGCTAGCCTGCTTTGGTTGTGTTGGGTCAGTTGGTTTGGGTCCGGAATGGTCATGGTGAGAATTCAGGCATTTAGTCTCTTAAAGTAGCCTGATAATTGAAAAAGTCAACTGAGAGTTGACTAATTGGTGAACGGCCTCGGAATACGGATTCTGTGGCTCGGATAGCTTCGTTAGGTGAATTGGGACTTAGGAGTGTGTTCGGAATGAAGTTTTGATATCCGGTGCAGAATTAGGCTTGAATTGGAGAAAGTTAGTTTTTGGCAATTTGTGATCGGCAGTGGAAATAGAATATCGGGGTAGGAATGGGATTATGAAAGTTGGAACAGGTCCATAATGTCATTTTGGGTATGTGTGCAAAATTTCAAATTAATCGGAGGTGTTTTGGCGTAGTTGGCGAAATTTGGAAGTTCCAAAGTTCATACGCTTGAATTTGATGTGATTTTAGTGTTTTTGCATTGTTTTTGGTGTTTCGAAGGCTTGATTAAGTTTGAATGATGTTATGGGATATGTTGGTATGTTTGGTTGAGGTCCCGAGGGCCTCGGGTGTGTTTCGGGTGGTTAACAGACAAACTCTTGGCTTAAGAAACTGGGTAGATTTTTTTCTGGTGTGAGTTTCTGGTTTCCTTGTACGCGATCGCGGGAGGGTGTTTTGTGATCGCGTAGACTAGATGGGGATGGCAGGATTTTTGTTATATGTGATCGCATGGTGGAGGTCGCGTGAGTGTGAGGTTGTTGTGCAGTGAGATCACATGGTGTTGTTCGCGTTCGCATAGAGATGAAGGGCGCGTGAGTGGGCTGAGCCGTTGTTCTTCGCCATCGCGTAGAGTGGTTTGCGATCGCCTGGGTTTATGTCTTGCTGAATCGCGATCGCGTGTGGATGTCTGCGATCGTGTAGTGTAATTGATGGGGCAGCAGATTTGTTCTTCGCGATCGCGTGGGAGCTTCCGCGATCGCAGTGAAGAGTGAGGCCTGGGCAGGCAGTTTTTAAGTTCTATTTCGGGGGTTCTTGGCCATACCTTGTTTTCCATTAGAGAGCTCGGGGGAAGGAAATTTTGGATGAGATTTTCGGTGGGGTTGTTGTGGTAAGTTTTCTTCAATCATTTTTGGTTTAATTTCATGATTTGTCTTGATTTTCACCATGCAATTTGAGGAATTAAAGTAGAAAAGTTGGGAAAAATGGGAGAAAAATTTGGAAAATTCTTTTGGTGTTTTGAGTGGGCAATTGAGGTCGGATTTTGATAAATTTAGTATGGGTACACTCGTAAGGAAATGAGGATTCTAGTGATGCAAATTTTATAAAATTCCGATACGTGGGCCCGGGGCTCGGGTTTGGCCGAATTTCGAGATTTTTGTATAATTTAATAGTTTTCGATTGGGTTGTGTTCCTTTGGTATATATTGATGATGTTAAACTGGTTTTGGCTAGATTCGGAGCAATCAGAAGCCAATTTGAGGGGCAAGAGCATAGCGTAGTATTGTTGTGGCCCGGTAGAGGTATGTAATGGTTATAAATCTTGTCCTGAGGGTATGAAACCCAGGACTACATATTTCTCACTGATTTTGGAATAGCGCACATGTCGGATGATGAGTATGTGGTGCGCACTGATTTTTGGATTGGACTAGGTCCTCTCCGCGGAACTTAATGAGTTGAATGCTTTACTAAAAATATTATGATAAATTATGTTCTAAAGATTGTTGAAATATTTCGGCTATAAGCTGTGTTTGGGGCCTCGTGCCGATCTGTTTAGACCCCTTGGGGGCTTTTTACTGCTGTTTTCCTCACTAATTAATGATGATTTCACTCAGTCACGTTGTGCTTACTGTTTTTGAAACTTAGCCTGATTTACACTACTTGAGATTTAAAAACAATGTTTTGGGTTGAGTACCCTATTTTACTTATTTGCATGAGGGGCTTTTTGAGCGGTTCTACTGAGTGAGGCCGAGGGCCTGATTGTGAGGATATGATACACCATGAGGTGGCTTGATATTAGCACTTGGGCTGAAGGAGTCCCTCCGGAGTCACACACCCAGTGAGCGCACCGAGTGCCAAGTGACGAGTGATTGGGAGGCATGAGTGACTGTGAAATGTTGAGTGACTGATTATGAGTGACTGTGAGGGATGCTCGTGGGGCTGATTATGACACATGTTTTGCCCGAGGGTCTATCTATGATTACTACTTTCACTCTGGACTTATGAAATATGTTTTGCCCGAGGGGCCTCTATATGATTCATTTCATTTTCATACTAATAATTTCAGTTTGGAGTTGTTGAAAGTATACATTTTCCAAAGGATTTTTCTGAAGTTGGTTTTAAGGCATGATGATTTCATATATCTATGTTTATACTGTCGGAAAGCAAGGCTGTGCTTATTGTGAATTTATGGCATTGATTTTTATGTGTTTCCTTTCCGCTTAGACTTGATTTATTTTCATTACTACTGAGTAGGCGTACTCACATTACTACCTGCACCCCTTTGTGCAGATTCAGGTGCAGATACTGAGCATTAGCCATTTATTCTGTGAGGAGCCGGATTGCGGGATATAGAGGTAGTTGTCCAGCGTCCGCAGCATCTCTGTTTTCCCTTCTCGTTGTATCTATATTTTATTCGAAGGTTTTGTATTATAATGGTATATCTTTGGATTATTTTCCTTAGATGCTCATGACATGTTGGCTCCGTGTTTTGGGGTTGGTGGTACTGTACATTGGCCTACTTTATTTAGTAAACTCTATTTATTTTATGAAATGCTTGAAATTGGATTGGGATTTTGAAAGAAACTGTAAACATGGGATTATTGGCTAGCGTAGTTCCACGATAGTGCCATCGCGACCGGTTTTGGGTTTTGGGGTCGTGACATTTACAAAGACCACGTTGGGTCTTACTCAAAACAAAGAAAAAACACAAAAGAAGAAAAATCCTAAGAGCCTAGTCTGCTTGGGGAGCTGCACCTTCGGAGGTCACATCATCGGGGATTCTATCCTCATCTCCTTTGCCCTCGGAGACGCTTATCGAGTCTTCATCATCATAAAGTAAGGCTGCAACATAATCCTCCATGACTTTTGCAGTCTCGATATCAGCCGAGAGGTCAAAGTCTCGAACATGTACCTCCTCGAGAATCTCCCCCCGGGATTGGCGCCTAACATGATCAACAACACAAGACAACTTGACTTCAGCAGCAATAGAGATCTCTTGCACCCAAATGTTAGCGGCCTCTCTGTCAGCTCGGTGAGAGGCCACAAGCGCCTCCACCTCAGATTTAGTCTTTTCAAGCTCAGCGGCCAACTTAGCTTCGAGCTCCTCGATTTTCTAGGCCTGGGCCAAGATTTCGTCCTTCACACCTCCAAGTTGACACTCGACCGAAGTCAATTGGGAACAAATCGTGTCCTTCTCCGAGGCGAGACAATCCATGTTCTGCTTCCACCCTAGAGTCTAGGCCTCCTCTCAAAGCTGCTCGACCAATTTCTGCTTCTGATGCGCCTGCAAAGTCAAAATATTAATTGCTGAAATCAAGTTAACGCATAATAAACTCTCAAAAAGTTACATTACCGTTCGATGAGCTCAATCTGTTCTCAATGAGCTCTTGTGAGTTCGGCTCGGAGGTTCCTGACCTCCTCTTCCTTTTGATCGTAGAGGAGTTTGAGGCCATCTCTTTCCTCCATGAGCTTCTTGATCTCGTCCACACATCAGATTACCTCAACTTGAGATTTGGAAGAATCCTCTCGATAGAGAACCATGGCCTATACACAAAAGAGAAATGACTAGGAACAATGAGAATAAAAAGCTACCATAATTACAGGGGCTAAGGCTTACTTATTTCAGAAGCCTTTGAGCCTCGTCAAAGATGATCGATACATCCAGGTCAGAACCATTATCGATTCCTGCGAAGCATTCCTGGAATATATATCATTCCCTTCATGGCCCAGCCCCAAATCGGGAGTCTCCATGGCCCGAGCATCTTGAAACTGCCCTTCAGAGAATGTAGGGCCAAGCGGCGAATCGCCAATATTAAATATCCCAAGTGAGTCACTTGGGACATTATTTTCTCTTTGAATGGCCTCAAATCTAGACCCTTGGGGCACACTCGTCAATTTTTCATCACGACGGGGGGCGTTCTCACCACCCGATTGCTCGGGGACTTTTCTTGGATCCTCTTTTGAGGTGTCTTTGATCTGAGATTGAACCATTTCGACCACCACTGGCTAGACGTTCTTGGAAGCTTCACTGCTTCCCCTCTTTCGAGCTACCAGCAAGCAACCGACTTCTTCACCTTCTTCATTTTCCTCTCGTAGTTGTTGGACTACATTGGCAGGCAGAGGGGAAGGATCAGCCTTTGACTTTCGGGCCTTGCTTTTCTTTGGTTTGGGGATATCGGGAGGAGAAGCTCTCCTCCTCTTCTTCTCTTTGGTCGGCTTCGGGACCTCCTCTTCCTCAGGCTGAGGCGGCCTCATGAAAACATTGTCTCTGAGACCTATATGAAACGAAATCGAGTTAGAAGGGAGTATTCTATAGGGAAGCATCGATGTACGGGTAAAAGGACTCACCGTGGTTTTGATCCTCCCACCGACCCTTTGCCAAATAATGCCAACAACGCTCGGCATAAGAAGAGGTGGAGGCCAGTTGTTGCACCCATATTGCAAGGTCCGGAATCACACCAGGGAACCAAAGGGAAGTTGCACCATGGAAAAAGAACTTGGGCCAGAAAGGAATAAAAGAAGCAAAGCGGTAAACAACCTCGATGAGTTTATACTTATGTTTCATGTTCCATTCGTCGGGGATTTTATCGACGGGGATCAATTCAGATGTATTGATTCAGATAAATCGACCTGTCCAACCTCGATCCTTGTCCTCGTCAATGCTCAAGAACAGTGTTTTTATTGGCCCAGTGTTGGAGCCTTATCAACCCTCCTCGATAAAGATGAGGACTATATAACCTGATCAGATGGTCGAGGGTGAAATACATCACCTCGACCTTGCTCGAAAAAAATATGAGCTGGATGATGATACGCCAAAATAAGGGATAGATCTCGCCAAGGGTCACCCGATATTGGCGGCAAAAATAGAGTATGACCAGATCTACGGGGCCCAATGTGAAAGGGTAAGTGTAAACACTTAAAACCCCTTTCACATGGGTAGTGATGTCCTCCTCGGGGCAAGGTATCACCATCTCTTTGTTGTCCCAATTACAATCCTTTTTCAACCATTTGAGATCATCTTGAGATATCGAACATATGTACCGGGACATGGGCTCACATCGACCAGGAACTGAGGAAGGATTTTTTGACTTTGAAGACGGAAGTTAGTTCAACTGGCGTCGGAACGCACTCCTCAATACGAGGCTGCATCGATATTTTAACACCGGCCGACCGTAATGAGGAGGATTTTTCTTTTTGAAGGACAATTTTAGATGTTTTAGCCATCACTATGTGTATTTTAGGAAAGAAGAAGAAGTTGATGTTATGATAAACACAAACCGAAGAAGAAGATGAACTTAAAGAAAATTGAGAAGCTTGTAGAGATTTGGGAAAAGGTTTTAGAAGTAAATATTGTAAAGGTTGAGAAATTGATCTATTTATAGTGTCCACTTTAATGGTTTGAGAAAATTAGTGGCCAACCATCAACCATCGTTAATTAATGGCCTTGGGAACTATGCAGACGCGACCCTTCAGTCACTTGTGTCGCTGACGTCATGATCGGGGTATCAGAAAATCGAGGATCAAATCATTTCTTATCACTTCACTCTAAGAAATGCGGGGACTATCTGTATACGATCAAAATCGGGCATGACCGATTTCGTAGGCTCAAGAAGTTATTTCGATAATATGCTCATAATGGACAGCGCTCGAGATCGAGCTCGAGATCGAAGACATGAAGATCAAAGTTCCCTTTGAATATCGAGACCGAGCGTGATAAATCTCGAGTGAGGCATAGTAACGGAATCACGAGATATTAGCAACCAGTCGAAGATCACGGGGCAGATCGAATCAGGCGGTTATTGACACCAATCATGGGATTTGTTTTCGTTATTAGAATTATACCTTAATAAGGATTCATGCATTATATATTTAGAGATCCCACTTATTTTTAACCATCACATTCACTTATAAAATAATACACACGCTACTGTCTATTTATCGTTCTTATTTCTTGATATTGAGATTATCCCGAATCGAGGTTGATACCTGGCTACAACACCGACTTTGTTTATTTTGTCTTTCAATTTACCTATTTTATTCGTCACTTATAAATTGGTATTGAATCAGATCACGTATCCTTAAAACCGTAATACAAGTTTAATTGTTACTCGAATTTTGAGGTAAACAACATGAACACAAGGATTCGCTTATTCTAGAAACCTAGCAGTTTATTTTTTCCTTTTATTGCAAATTGATGTTGTGTTTATTACATATTTTCTGTCTTCTTCCAGAATCCATTCAATATAAGACTTTCATGTACTGGTGATTTTCCACATGTTAAATCTTAATTGCTGTAAGATTGACGATTGACGATTGCTGATGTTTAGCTTAAAATGTATATATTTCTATGTATATCACCTAATACTTTACTTTTGTTTCGTGAGTTTTAGATGTTAAATGTGATGATTTATATTAATTTGAAGTGTTTTTATGTTTAGGAATGATTCGAGATCAACTGGGGGCGAAACGCGCGAAATTAGAGCCAAAACGCAAAAACCGGGAAAACGACGATTTTGGGTGCCACAGGCAGCGTTGAGAGCCACCTGTGGTGTTGGAGGCAGAAGCATAATTTTGGGCAGCGCCCTGGTGGGCGCCCGGCTCTACCCATGGCGCCGGTGATGAGAAAGTTTTCTATTTTTCCCGTGACACGGTTATTTCGGTCCTAAACCTACCCAACACGTATAAAAGAAAGTCTAAGCTTATTTTTTGAGGGAGACACGCCACTCTGGAGGAATAATACACACGGAATTGCTAGGGAGCGAAGGATCCTCAGTTTTCTTCATCTTTTTGTAGTATTTACAATTAATTCAACACTTATGCAATTGTTTGATTTTAGCATGAGTGGATAAACACCCATTGTTCTGGGGTTGTGATTTAGCCATGGATATTTTTTCTCAACATTAGTTTAACTTTGATTATATTTCACTCAATATATGTTTGTTTCTTCAATTCTATGTTTAATTTCTTAATTGTCTGGCCAGCAGCTAGGTTATATATACTATATATGATATGCTTGGGAAAGCCATGTATAGATTAGAGAATAATTGAAGAGAGCGCGATCTTAACCCTTCAGGGGAGAGGATTTGTGGTTAGGATAGGAATATACCCAGTCACTGTGCTTAATAAAATATCGTAATCTTAGTAGATTCTAATAGATTAATTTCATAGGAATATAGGCGTTAATCTATTGAGAATGGGCGAGTAGTGCTTCGGGAGAAGGCTATGAGAGCAATTATCGATTAATTAGAAACCATGAGTGAATTATATGAAAGGGAGAATTAATTAGAACACAATACGAATGGTGAATCGATCACAACCCTGGAATATTTGTCTCTATTGAATACACAACAATCAGCTCATTACTTGATAATTTAGTTATTACTTATAATTTTAGTTTAATATAATCATACTCTTGGACTTTGATTTTGACCGGATTGAATAATAATTATAGTGAGTTGTAAGTAGTCTACACAAGTATCTATGGGTTCGACACTCGATTTATCATTATATTACTTGTACGACCACGTATACTTGCATGTGCATTTGGGACCAACAAGTTTTTGGCGCCGTTGCCGGGGACTTGAATATAGATTACTTTCTAAGTTCACTTTAATTGTTTATTTCATCTAGTCTAACGTTACTTGATCTTTTCTCTATTCTCAGGAACTTCGATTGAATGTGTAGGGTCAGAAGCCAGGACAGGCTCAATGGCTTTGACCCCGAACATGAGAGAACATTTCAAAGGAGGTTGAGGGAAGCAAGGGATACAAACGATATTCAGGAACTCGTTCAATTTCCTGTGAACATGGAAGAGGAAAAACACATGGCTGATCAGGAGGTAGCAATGCCCAGTATTACTAATGTTACCTCCAGCATCGTGAAGCCCAGAATCACTGGGCACTTTGACCTGAAATAGAGCATGATCCAGCTACTTCTTGGAGATTAGTGATACTTATATCACTAACGGGATCACACCAGATTATGTGAGGCTCACGCTTTTCCCATTATCTCTGTTGGGCGAAGCAAAGTGATGGCTAAAGGAAGAACCAACTAATTCCATTACAACATGGAATGATTTGGCGAGAAAATTTCTGGCAAGGTTCTTCCCTTCATGCAAGACTGCAAAGATTAGAACTGAGATAGTCTCCTTTAAACAGAAAGCAGGCGAATCTTTATATTCAACATGGGAAAGGTTCAAAGGGCTACTCAGGGGTTGTCCTCATGACAGTCAGACAAACGAAGTGTTAGTTCACACTTTCATTGAGGGGCTCCATCCACAAACAAAAATTGTGGTAGATACAGCAGCTGGAGGTCAGGTTTTGGAAAATAATTATGATGAGATTGCATTATTGAATAAATTCTCCAAAAGCAATCCAGACTGGCAAGGTGAGATGGGAAGGAATGTGGTTCAAAAGCAATCCAGACTGGCATTGTCAGCTCAGGTATGTACATTGACTAATAGAGTCAATCAGATGACCCTGATCATTAACAAGAAATAGTCTCAACCACTGCAACAGGTCCAACCAGTACAACATGTTCAAGTATTTTGTGAAGTATGTGGAGAAGGTCACCCGAATGATTTGTGCCCAACCAATCTGGAGTCTGTCTGCTTTGTGGGTAATGCAAATAGGGGTCAAGCAAATCAATATGGGATCACTTATAATCCCAACTAGAGAAACCACCCAAACTTCTCTTGGGGTGGAAATCAAGGCACTCAGAATCAATACAGGCCTCAAGCACCTCAATAACAATACAAACCACCTGAGGCTGAACAATCAACTAGCCTTGAGAAGATTATGAAGAGAATGATGAATGACTAACTTGCTTTCAATTAGAAAATAATGGCTGATCACTAGGCCCAAGCAGCAGCAATGAGAAATTTGGAACGCCAAATGGGACAACTTGCTAGTGCCCAAAATACCAGACCAATAGGAGCTCTTCCTAGTGATACTGAGCCTAGTCCTAAGGCTCAAGTCAATGCAATTACCTTGAGAAATGGAAGAATACTAGAAGAAGCTCCAAAGAAAAAGAAGAATACAGCTCATCCTGAAGGAGAATTAGTTCCCAAGCCAGTTGAGGGGAATGAGATAGATACCACCTCCGTTTCCACAAAGACTACAGAAGCAAAAAAGATAATGCTAAGTACAAGAGATTCCTAGATATGTTGAGCCAAGTGAGTGTGAATTTTCCTTTAGTGGAAATTTTGCAAGAAGTGACTAAGTATGCAAGGTATCTCAGAGATATTGTGGAAAATAAATGAAGACATGCAAAATTCGAAACATTTGCACTGACTGAAGAGTGCAGTGCCAGAGTTCAGAGTAAAATTCCTCCTAAGTTGAAGGATCCTGGGATTTTCACAATTCCTTTGTCTCTTGGAAAACATGAAGTTGGTAGAGCCCTGTGTGATTTAGGGGCTAGCATAAATTTGATGCCCTCTTCTTTGTTCAAGAAACTCAGATTGGGGGTGCTTAGACCTACTACAATCACTTTACAGTTAGCAGATAGATCGCTAGTTATGCCGGAAGGAATTATTGAGGATGTTTTAGTTCGAGTGGGAAAGTTTATTCGTCCGCTGATTTTATTGTGCTTGATTATGAGGCAGATGAGGAAGTGCCCATTATTTTTGGGCGACCATTCTTAGCAACTGGTGGAGAAATTGTTGATGTGAGGGCAGGGAAGTTAAAAATGAGAGTTGACAATGAGGAAATCACTTTTAATATGTACAAGGCACTTAAACTACCAAGGCATTATGAGGACCTGTGCATCATTATTGTGGTCGACGTGAAGGGAATAGAGATGTGTCCTTATGTGAATGGCAGTGATCTAGAGGAGGTGGTGTTGCAATCTGAGGGTGTAAAGATAATTGAGAAAAGATCTAGAGATGAAAAAGGAGACATGTTAAGAGCGTGCAAAAAGGCTAGGCTTCATGGGAGAAAGAAGAAGAGAAAGCACCCAGCCTGAGCAGAGTAGCAGAGTCGTGCCATGCCTATAAATAAGGCGCTTGTTGGGAGGAAACCTAGCATGTATATCTTTTGTTTTTTTAATTTTTTTTTAGTGTCATGATTTGTTTTGTTTTTATTGCATAGTAGGGGAAATCTGAGTACCCAAAGTTGAAGTTGAGGGACATGTTTGAGCTTAAGTGTGGGGTCATCCCGACTCTAAAGAATGAGAATCATGTCCGAGCTAGGACCGAGAGGGTCTCAGGGAGTATTTCTCACCCTTGTTTTAATGTTTTTCTTTGTGATCATGCATCGAGGACTATGCATAACATAAGTGTGGGGTGGGGAAACTACTTTATGAGGTGATTATTGTTTTTTAAGAAAAATCTCGGACTTTTCCCAACGATGGATATGTTGGACAATTTTCTTGAGGGATAATGTCCGATTAAAAACAAATTCCAAAAAGATTTTTTTTTTTAGGATAGTTAGGTAGTATCCCTTGGTTTTTCTTTGGGCACCGGTTCTTTTCCAAGGGTGTAGCTTGAACCGTGCACTTTAAATTTTTTTTAGAGTAGTTAGGAAGAAACTGAGTAACGTAGAAATACCCTTTGACATGTTTGGTTCTGGCAGGTTATGACATACATTATGTTTTCCCTTGTATTTGGTTTGACTTGTGATGCCAAATAGCCTATTTTGTGACGCCTTATCTTAGTTGTTTGCCTTGTAGGCCACATAGTGTGATATTTCTTAATTCTCTAAATTTTGTGTGCTTGCTTGACTTGAGAGTTGAATAAATCGTTGTGATTTAGTCATGTGCAATGTGTGAGTGAGGTTTAGTGATTTTCTATGCTATCCTGTGTAGTCTAGAACTTGCCCTGTGTGTTAATCGAAGCGAAATTGTAAGTTATGCTAATCTAGGAGATGACATAGACATTTTCTTGCTTGATCATGGATGTGCTTGTCACGTAAGAATTGAATTTTCCATTGCTAGCCCCTTTGAGCCTTTTGACCTTTTCTTTGGCACCCACATTACATGTCGTACCCCTGTTTTGTTATTAAATTGAGATTTTTGCACCTCTACCTCCTAAGGCACTTAGTCTCTAAATGAAGTAAGGTGAGATATTGGGGAGTAGCTTTTGAGTGGAGCCATGGAAGGGCCGGTTGGTGCACTAAAGTTGTATTCAAAAGTCATTAGCCATTGAATCTTCATATATGGAGTGTGTGTAGGAAAGAAAAAGAAAAAAAATGATAGTAAAAGTATGTACAAAAAGATACACACCTCAAATTTTTATTATTTTTTTCTAGTGAAAATATAGAAGTGCTTAATTGAAAAAGGGCTATGTTGAATATGAGTTGTGGCAAGATAAGTTGTTGAGAAGAATATGTGTTGATTTGTGAAGGTAGTGTATTAAAGTACTTAGGAGTGTTAGTCACTACTCCTAAATATATCATACCCGTCCCTTAGCCTACATTAAAACCTTAAAAGTCCTAATTGATCCTAGATTTGGCTAACTTAAATTAGTAGAGATCTAAACTACGGGCAAGCTTATGGTACGACCACAAGATGCATATGAATTCTTTGTGATAGTGAGTGAATTTTTGTTGAATTATGTGTTGTCCTTAAATTATGTTCAAAAGAATATTTGAATGTGTGGACTAGTTATATTCACTCTTTTGTTTGTTGGTGAGGGCGCATAATCTCATGAACGATTAGTAATGTTGTAAACTTTCTTGTTGGGTAGGTGTGTGAATTGTGAGGGCTTAGTGGTTGCAAGTTGACTCTTGAGGTTGGGTTGTTACAATTAGGTTGTTGGTATGATTGAGTAAATTGTTATACTTGGGCATTCTTAAAGAAGGGGAAGAATGTGAAATTTTGTATGTTCATACTTGATTGCCGGTATTGATCATAGTCAAGGGGTAATGTGTGTGATGGAATAGTAAACTACTCCTTGATAATGAACTTTGTAGGTGTTGAAGGGTAGTAGATTGTCCCATTGTTCGAGGACGACCAAGAGTCTAAGTGTGGGGTGTTGATGTTTAGCTTAAAGTGTATATATTTCTATATATATCGCCTCATATTTAACTTTTGTTTCATGTGTTTTAGATTTTAAATGGTATGATTTATATTAATTTGAAGTTTTTTTATGTTTAGGAATGATTCGGGATCAATTGGGGGCGAAACGCGCGAAATTAGAGCCAAAACGCAAAAACCGGGAAAACAACGATTTTGGGTGCCACAGGCAGCGTTGAGCGCCACCTGTGGTGTTGGAGGCAGAAGCATAATTTTGGGCAGCGCCCTGGTGGGCGCCCGGATCTACCCATGGCGCCGGTGATGAGAAAGTTTTCTATTTTTTCCGGGATACGGTTATTTCGGTCCTAAACCTACCCGACACGCATAAAAGCAAGTCTAAGCTTATTTTTGAGGGAGACACACCACTTTGGAGGAATAATACACACGGAATTGCTAGGGAACGAAGGATTCTCAGTTTTCTTCATCTATTTCTAGTATTTAAAATTAATTCAACACTTATGCAATTGTTTGATTTTAGCATGAGTGGCTAAACATCTATTGTTCTGGGGTTGTGATTTAGCCATGGATATTGTTGCTCGACATTAGTTTAACCTTGATTATATGTTATGCCCCGCAATATTACGTCAATATTACGTCCTGCAGTATTAAGTTAGGACAGTGTTGCACCCGACAGTATTACATTACGGTTATATTACGCTCCGCAGTAATAAGTTACGACGATGTTGCACCATGTAGTATTTTACGTTGACTTTATCGTAAGGTAACTAACATCAGTCCAAGGAAAAAAATTATTTGGGGATTATAAGGATTATGCTATTTCACAAGTGATTAGTAAATTCATGAAGGTGAAAGGGGGAGCAAGTCAAAGAAATCAAATGTTGTCGAAGTTTGGCATTTTGGGATAAAATGCGGCCCGAGCTAATATACTCGGTATTTATGGGCTAGTATCATGCAAGGTACCATATGACCATGGTAGTGTAATATATAAAGTATATATGAAGTATTTTGAAAATAAATAGAATTTTAAGTAAGTTGAGATAATTCTTGTTTATGCGGATAATTGATAAATTATCGGATAACGAGACATTACCTAATTAATTGGGAATATATTGGATAAGTATTAAAAAAAAAAAAAAAAAAAAAAAAAAAAAAAAGAAAAAGAAGCATGAGGTGGCAGCCCCCTCATGGAATTGGAATGACTCGTGTGACATATTAAAAGGTGGCATCTAAAAGTCATTTGCAATGGCACTTACGTACAACTACAAAGACTTGAAAAGTTGGATTGTAGTCTTTATTCATTACCAGACTTCTTTCTACAATACAAACAGATTCAAGAACACCAACAAAGAAAGGACATTATTCTTGAATCAAATGAAAAACAATTCCAATTCATTATTCAATTTATAAAATATGTCATACAGATCCGTTATAGAAACGTAAATAGCTTCAACAAAATTCATGCAAAAAATCTTGGTACTATAACAATGTGGGAGTTGCGATTCTAAGGGAGTACGGTACAATATTTTTCAAGAATTTCATACGGATTTTTTCCTATTCCAGGTATGTTAAGGCTATCCCTTCTTTCTTTTGGCATAGTCCATGCAATACGAACGAAACGAGCAAATGCACAAATTCCATAAATGACTCTATTCATAGAAGTATTAGAGATATCTATGTTCTTGAATTTCCATGTGTCATAATATTTTATCATCTGTTCATGGGTCTCAGAAAAAAATTACGAAAATTGAAAAGAGTTTACGTTATGATATTAATCAGAGGCATAATGGCCTTATGACGTACCGAGAGATTTTATTGACATATTTCATATGCATTTACATATGCACATTGACCTATGACCAAATGGCGTTATATATGCGTATATATGTAAATATATTTATATGGGATACGGGAAAAGGTTACGGCGTTATATACGCACCACCACATGATCAGCTGGTATATGATGATGATATTGCCCATAGTGGTTGAAATATGATTCAAACAGCGTTATATACGCGTAGATATGTATGTATATTCAAACGGCGTTATATACGCGTATATATGTATGCATATATATATGTATATGGGACATGGGAAAGGTTATGGTGTTATATACGCACCACCACCTGATCAGCTGGTATACGATGATGATTTTGCCCAAAGTGGCCGATATGATATGATGGGATGCCCTCAGAGGCTGATGATGTTATGAACCATATACCTATGCACAACATGACATTCATACGCCTAAAAGTGATTTATTATTACAGAGTTATTCAGACATACAGGTTGAGTCATGTACTCTATATGTCTTCCATGTCTCTTATGTATTTATTTATGTGCCTTACATACTCGGCACATTATTCGTACTAATGTCCCTTTTACCTGGGGACGCTGCGTTTTGCCTCACCCCGAAATCCCACCATCGGGACGTAATGGTGTCTAACGTTGAACCCGATAGACAAGCCAACGTGTAAAATTAAACTAGCATGATAACCTCGAATTAACAGAACAAGCTAAATCAGTTCACAACTTAACAGTGGAAATAAAATATAGTTCAAAACTAAGTAAAGACAATATGATACATCGACGCATAATTTTCCCAAAACCCAGAGTCACAAACTCACGAACTGTCTATAAGAGTTCTAAATACAAATTCTGAAAGGAAATACATGACTGTCTCTGAAACTAGAGGAAAAACAAGACAGAAGCGAAGACATGGGGATGGGAGAGACGCCAAGGCCCACGAACGCCAGCGGGTATACCTTGAAGCCTCTAGGATAAGCTGGAAGACACTCCCACTAATGATGTCCTCCGGGTCCGGCTGCGTAATCTGCACAACATAAAGAAGTGCAGGTGTAGCATCAGTACAATCGACCCCATGTACTGAGTAACTGCCGAGCCTAACCTCAGAGAAGTTGTGATGAGGCTATGACACGACAACAAAATGTACCTGTACAGTTCGAATATATATATATATATATATATATATATATATATATATATATATATAAACAACGGAAAATAAATACAGGAAGTAATCCATCAATGAAGGGAGGGGAACATGTTGTGGGGAGAGAACAGTTTAATATAAGAAATCTTAAACAAAGAAAGGAACAACAAGGTTAGAATAGCAATAAGGAACCGAAATCACAAGCTTGCACGGCATCACCCTTCGTGCTTTTACTCTCATCCTCACTATGCAATGTATAATGTAATCAATGTAAATCATGGCACGGCATCACCCTTCGTGCTTTTACTCTCTTTCTTCATATTATAATCAATGAATATCGGTACGAAATGGTACATCGTACGGCAAGACATCACCCTTCGTGCTTTACACTATTTCCTCACACTATAATCAATGAATATCGGTACGGAATGGTACATCGTACGGCACGACATCACCCTTCGTGCTTTACACGCTTTCCTCACAATATCAAACAATGCACGGCATCACCCTTCGTGCTTTAGCACTCTTCCTCACCCAACAATCACAAACAAGGGCAAGAGAGTAAACAGAATAGAAATAGAAATCCCGACAAGGGAACAATAACAGTAATCTCAACATCCCAGCAAGGGAGACAATATCAAACAATGCACGGCATTATCCTTTGTGCTTTACTCTCATACTCACCAAAACAAGTGCACGGCATCAACATTCGTGCTTTACTCTCATACTTACCAAAACAAGTGCAGGGCATCACCCTTAGTGCTTTAACACTATTCCTCACCCAAACAACAATCACAAACAACGGGCAAGGGAGTAACAGAATAGAAATAGGAATCCCGGGAAGGGAACAATAATTAAGCAATTAAATCCCGGCAACGAAACATCAATTAAACAATTAAATCCCGGCAAGGGAAACATCAATTAAACAATTAAATCTCGGCAAGGGAAACATCATTAAAACAATTAAATCCCGGCAAGGGAACATCAATTACACAATTAAATCCCGGCAAGGGTATATTTCAATAACTCTTTCTCTTTCTTTCACTTTCATTTCCATGATTTATTCTATTACTTGAGCCAATGCTCCAAAGGAGGTAATTATCTCATATTCATTAATCATTCGTTTTACAATTTGAGCCAATGCTACAAAAGATGTAATATCTCATATTTCTTCATTATTCGTTTCACAATTTGAGTCAATGCTCCAAAGATCTAATTATCTTATATTTCTTCATTATTTGTTTCACAATTTGATCCAATGCTCCAAAGATGTAATTATCTCATATTTCTTCATTATTCGTTTCACAATCTCAGTCAATGCTCCTCAAACTTTAGAGATCACAATTCTCTTCACATGCTCTTTACAACATATAGAAATCACCAATTAAGCATGGAAGCTACAACAAAATCGGAATATTCGCAATAATAGTAGGACTCGCGCTCATGCTAGACACCAATGTATAAATACTCGTCACCATGCCTATACATCGTACTCTACAATTAGAAACTAGCAAACAAGACTCAACTCCTATTCCCTCAAGCTAAGGTTAGACCAAACACTTACCACGGGTCCAAAATATAGCAATCAACCCTCTAATACCGCCTTTCCTTTAAAATTCAACTCTGAAATAGTATTATCTAGGCATAATCAACTCAAGTATATCAATAAGGATTTAATAATTCAATTACATAGCCTAATGACCCATTTCCATGCATTCTTCCAAAATAACAAAATTCGACCCCGGGCCCGCTTGGTCCAAACTCGAGGCTCGAACCAAAACCATGTCACTCATTCACCCACGAGCCCTCATATATAATTTGTTTTCAAATTAGACCCCAAAACGAGGTCTAAATCACGAAAATTCAAAAAGGCCTAACTCTACCTAAATTCCCAATTTTCTACTCTAATTTGCATGTTTTAGGCTTAGGAATTCATTAGATATAGATGAAAAATAAAGGAAACGAGTTAAAATTTACTAACCCTAGAAGTTTTGATGAGGGATGGCTTCAATGGATACCTAAGGGCTTTGGAGAAGAAGAAGTTCGTTATTTTCTATAAAAATCTCGTAGCTACTGGTTCTGGAAATATTTATATACCATTGGGAAAAAGTGCCCTTCGCGATCGCGGAAGGGAGTTCGCGTTCGCGAAGGGTAGACTGGACAGACCATCGCGATCGCGGAAGGGAGGACGCGACCACAAAGAGTAAAAAAAGGCTGGGGTCCAGAAGTTGACTTACGCGAACGCGTGGGACATCACACGAATGCGATGAAGGTGACCTGTAAAGCTACGCGATCGCAGTCAACTGTACACGAACACGAAGAGGAAAAGAGGGCTAAGCCCTGATGGTCAAATAACCCTACACGATCGCGAGGGAATGGGCGCGAACACGAACGATATGAAGGAAAACTTAAAGATTCGCAAACGTAGAAGAGGCTTCGCGATCGCGAAGAACAAATGGACGTGCAACAGCTGAAGCAAAAACCAGCAAATTTTCCTAAGTTCAAAATCACTCCGAGACACCTCTGAAACACTCCCGAGCCCTCGGGGCTCCTAACAAATCACATGCATTGACTCAAGGATATCCTACGAACTTAATCGTGCAATCAAATCGCCAATACAACATCAAAAACAACGAATTAAGACTCAAAAATTCATGAATTCTATCGAATTTCATAAAACATCAAATTTTCCATTTTTATTCTGAAACACGTCAAACGACATCTGTTTTCAACCAAAATTCACAGAATTATCTTAAACCACATATAAGACCTGTACCGAGTGCCGAAACCAAAATACGGGCCTGATACGAACATATTCTAGAAAATTTTCATTTCACTTTTCTTTATAAATTTCAGAAAAACAATTTCACTAAAAAATTCATTTCTCGGGCTTGAGACCTCGGAATTCGATTTCGGACATACGCCCAAGTCCCATTCTTACGAACCCTATGGGACCGTTAAATCATGGGTCCGGGTCCGGGTCCGTTTATTCAAAATGCTGACTGGAGTCAATTATTCATTTTAATACCAAGTCTAAGCATTTTTCACAAAATTTCATATTTAAGTTGTCCGGCTACGCGCCCGGACTGCACACGCAAATCGAGGTAACTATAGATGAGGTTTTGAAGGACTCAAAAGTATGGAATGGATAATAAAATAGGTGATGACCCCTTTGGGTCATCACACGTTTCATGCCCACAGGTCCCGATAGATAGGTCGAGAACCCTCCAAGTAGGCTATCAGCTCAGCGGAAGATGTTGGTGCACTCATTTGCTTCGGAGTTGCTCGTTTGGTTAGTATGATTTAGACGTGTATTATTTGGTATGGCGGGACTCTGTCTCGACCTTTATGACATTTATGTACTCATAGAGGCTTGAAGACATATGTCGTGTATATAAAGGATTGTATGACCTGGATGACCTATGTTTTGAGTTTATAAAGGATTATGTTGGCCTATTAGGCCCGTATGTCATGTGTATATAATGATGTAGTAATAAAGATACGTTACGTTGGTACTCGGTTGGGTATGATACCGGGTGCCCGTCACGTCCCATCAGTTTGGGTCGTGAAAAAAGTGGTATCAGAGCAGTTTTGTCCTATGGAGTCTACAAGCCGTGTTTAGTAGAGTCTTGTTTATGGGTGTGTCGTGCACCACACTTATAAGCAGGAGTCTACAGGGTATTTAAGACTGTCACTCTTTCTTCTTACTCTAGATCGTGTGGTAGAGCTCACTTATAAGAATTCAAGTCCAGAGCTTCCATTTTTATTCGTAATAAGACGATCCCTACATTCAGAAAGATGAACGATAAGAGATATAGTTGTGGAAGTGTTGAATTAGAGGAACTCGACTTTGTATCATGCTTATGATAAGTAAGTATGAGGTCTTCAGCAGATCATGTGCGTACTAAAAGGTGTAAGCCTCTTGATAAGGAGCTTTAAGGCAAGAATGCCTATCCACCTTTATGGTGAAAGAAAATGAGAGATTAAGAAGATAAATACAAGTTTACACAAGCAAAAGAAGCAAGATAAAGAAGGGTACAAGGCGCCCAGTTAATGAAGGTTAACAAAGTTTATAATTGAGGTAGAGGAACGTAAGCTTTTTGAGTTATATTCAATAGTAACAGGGGTATGTACAATTGGTCACGCCCATTTCAGTTATGCCATGTGGGGACTAACATGTGTAAATTAAGAAGAGGACAGGATATCACGATCCGAATGGGGTTAGAGTGGCCCAAAATAGTGAATGGATTGTTTGCTTTTGTTGGAATTTCCGAAGGGTATTACAAATGTGCCAATAGATTTTCTTGTGAGACACCTAGATGGTGAACCCTAGAGTACTACGATTAGATGTGAATACTAGCATTCAGAAGATATGCACTGAAAGCCTGGATAGGATAAATATTACCTTAAGTGTGGCTCTCATCCCTAGTAGAGCGAGGATGTTGAGCAACCCAAAGAGCCATAGGATGGAGCAAAGGGAAGCTAAAAGAGAAAGAATGTCGTATTGAAGTTTTCACAAGGAAAAGGATATGAAGAAATATTAGCAAAGTAAAAAGAAGGGAGGTAAGGAGCATTATGAATAAGGTGTGACACATGGATGAAAACGATAGAGTGTTACAGAACCTATAGTCAAATGAAAGAAGAGACGAAAGGTGATGGGTCTTAAGACAACAAAAGAGTATATTTCATAAAGTTATATCCTCATTTCGAGAAATAAGTTTATGACTCCAATGCGACTACCAGAGGGGAGAGTTAATCCCCAGAGTAAATTAAATCAGTATCGACTGGCAAACAAGATAAACTAAAAGAAGATTCACAACGAATACAGAGAATAGTCTTTTGGGGAGACGCTTCCCTAGAGCAAGCAATGTGAGCAAAGTTAAGCTTAAGAGACTGTATGTGCTAGTTACGCTAAGTGTCACCCTCGCGGGTAAGGGAATTTGTCATCCTTGGTATAGAAGAATTGCCGCAAGGCTGAGTAAGGATCATTGATGTTGAGAAATGACGCCAAAGATGAAGAGGTAAAATATATATATAGGTAGATCCTCGCGGCTTCAGTTTTTAGTACATCCCTAAAGAAGGGGAATATGGAGTAATGTGACATTAAGCCAGAATTAAGTTGTTCTAGTGACTATAGAATGGTGAAGGAAGAATGCGATAAATGAAAGAGGAGTGAGATGGAACTTATCCTAATCTTACAGATAAACTACGATTTAAAAATATTATGTAAGGACGACGTCAAGGAGAGGAACTAAAGGTTCCTGCCCGATCTGTTATTAATAAATAAGGAGCCAGTGCGATATGTAAGTTAAGAAAAAGGAAATAACCCAAGAAATATTACAAGGAATATTAATATGAGAATGGGCCAACGAGTAGTTAGTAATTGGTTAGAAAGATTCCAGCTATGGCTAAACAGGAGGTTACAAACTAGTCATAAGATCGTGTGAGATAAACAAAGTAGAACCCAACATGGAGAGTTCAGCCTCGAAGAATATCATTATAATACTTGAGATATATTCAAACAAGAGTCGGGGTAGTTAAAGGTACCACATGAGTGTTACAGGGATAAAATAAAGTTCCACTAAGAAGGCAGTCAAAATATCAGTTCAGAAACAATCATAAGAGCACAAGGGCGCGGAGATAAGTAACTACGGATAAGTACAGGCAAGTAAGGACATCAAGAAGGTCTGTAATAAGCTCACAACTTTACGAAGGTCAAGGGTTCTCCCTAAGTACTACAACGAAAGACTAGCTGAGGAAATAACAACAACCTAAGGAGGAAATGGTCGTGTGACAATAGTCTCAAAACAACATTTTATGCACTCCCTAAGAAAGTGACAGCTACAGTGGCTAATGAACATGGAGTAAAATCAGAAGTGATATTCAAGATCATATGAGTTATATGGAATTTCAATATATATGGGCAATAAGATAAGATAAGTATGGATGCAACAAGGGGTAAAAAGATCAGGAAAAGTAATAGGTTACATTGAAAGAAAGCTAAGATGGAACAAAAGAATTATTTGATCAATGATCCAGAGTTAGTACATTATAGATACACTCAAGATTTTGGAGCATTATCCAGGCAGTATATTTCTTGACAATCATACGGCCATAGAAGACTCCGGTTTAAGTTTAAAGAAAAAATTAAGCTCAGGGCATAGACAAAGGATAGAATTGTTAGAAGATTGTATCATGGATATTCCATAACACCCATGAAAGGTTAAAGTAATAATTGATACCATGAGCCACAGATCGGAAAATAGCTTAAACCTACGTAAAGGCTGATCTTAAGGAAGTGGAAACAAAAGAATTACATCACTGAAGTAAATCAGGAGTCTGATTATTGGACCTACAAAAATTATAGAAGTTGTGCTGGAGAACAGGATAGAATCACTCTTAATATCAAATGTTCAAGAGATGTAACACAACAATCATAATTTATAATGGCTCTAAAAAAAAGCCAATTAGAAGAAGTACTAGCCTCATAAGAAGTCAGCACGAAGCTCCCACCGGATTGTGTATATACCAGAGGTATGAATATATTAATAAGAGCTTCAAGTTATGGATGTGAATTACACCTAGGTGGAAGGGAGGTCACGAAAGAGATAGAAGACACGATGCGAGATTTTAAGGTAAGTAAGGTAAAGGTGAACAATGTACGAGATACTCAAAGGCAGAAGATCGTAAATAGTCCATACTTTTGATAAAAGGCTATAAGCACAGGGATCTAATATGATTTCTAAGTACTAAGAGATCTAGTTAAGAGAATAGAGAAAACTTGGAGATGATGTGATGTCTTGCTTGACGTTCCAGAATAACATAAGGAAATCTATGGTGCAAGCAAGTTGAAGGAAAGTTTATAAATGGATATGTATAGGTCGCAAGGTAAGGATGAGGAAAGGCAAGTGAAAAAGTGATGAGAATGGATAAGTCTTTAGGATTAAGACCATGAATACCAGAAGATCAGACAATTTCTCTATATACAAAACTCACTATAGCCCTAATGAACTCAAAAGAGTCGAAGATTAATACCATTTAGAAGGAATGAAATATTGACCTAGGAATAAAATGAGGATATAATTGTGAAAGATAAAGGATGACGTTTGGGACTTTGTTTGAATAATGAATTGAAGAAGAAAAAAAGAGAAGAAGAAAAGATTTCACTGGTGGAACGAAATTAGGATACCCCCACAAGGTGAATCACATTGAGACACTATGAAATACGATTATGGGAATCACTTCGGATATTCCTTGAGGTAACGTAAGCCCTAGCAACAAAGTATTACGTAAGAAGTTTCAAGTTATCAGTGATATATTGTAGAACAATATTAAGGTGAATCAACAATAGATGGAAAAAAGTCACAAAGTATGAGATGAGATTAGACCGTCATTCTAAAGACGAGCAGTAACGAGGAAGCATTAAAGGACTTAAATTTATACATATGGAATAAGCAACGAGGGTATGCTGGATTTGGTAGCAGACCTCATCAACGATAAACTAAAGTAAGAATTATGGCAGTAAATTCATATGGATGGCTAAATGGACCTATGCGATGAGATGTAGCAATATTCGTGAATTCAAAAAAGTACCGAGCAAAGAAATTCACTATACTAATATATTCCCAAAGGGACATCTTATCAAGATCTACATATGAATCCTAGAGATTGGGCGTACTTACAAGGTCAAAAATGATACACGCCGTATGAGGAAAGGTAGTAACATTTACGAGATTAGGAAGATTTCAATCACAGGTCATGATATGAGCAAAAAGACTAAAAGGGGGAATACCTTAGACTTTGGATTTATTCACGGAACAACTGCTTAAATGGCAAGAAGAGTATTAAGGTATTCACAAGAGCTATAAGTTACGAAAATGATAAGAGCATCGGTCAACATTCGAGGACGAATATTCCAAAGGGGGGAATGATGTTACGCCACACAATATTACGTTAATATTACATCCGGAAATATTAAGTTACGATAGTGTTGTACCCGGCAGTATTACATTACGGTGATATTACGCTCCGCAGTAATAAGTTACGACGATGTTGTACCCTGCAGTATTTACGTTGAATTTATCGTAAGGTAACTAACATCAGTCCAAGGAAAAAAATTATTTGGGGTTTATAAGGATTATGCTATTTCACAAGTGATTAGTAAATTCATGAAGGTAAAAGGGGGAGCAAGTCAAAGAAAACAAATTTTGTCGAAGTTTGGTATTTTGGGATAAAATACTGCCCGAGCTAAAATACTCTGTATTTATGGACTAGTACCATGCAAGGTACCAAATGACCACGGTAGTGTAATATATATAAAGTATATATGAAGTATTTTGAAAATAAATAGAATTTTAAGTAAGTTGAGATAATTCTTATTTATGCAATTGGAATGACTCATGTGACAATTTGAAAGGTGGCATCTAAAAGTCATTTGCAATGACACTTACGTACAACTACAGAGACTTGAAAAGTTGGATTGTAGTCTTTATTCATTACAAGACTTCTTTCTACAATACAAACAGATTCAAGAACACCAACAAATAAAGGACATTATTCTTGTATAAAATGAAAAACAATTCCAATTCATTATTCATTTTATGAAAGATGTCATACAAATCAGTTATAGAAACGTAAATAGCTTCAACAAAATTCATGCAAAATGTCTTGATACTATAACAACATGGGAGTTGTGATTCTAAGGGAGTACGGTACAATCTTTTTCAAGAATGTCATACGAATTTTTCCCTACTCCATGTATGTTAAGGCTATCCCTTCTTTCTTTTGGCATGATCCATGCAATACGAACGAAACGTGCAAATGCACAAATTCTATAAATGACTCTATTCATAGAAGTATTAGAGATATCTATGTTCTTGAATTTCCATGTGTCATAATATTTTATCATATGTTCATGGGTCTTAGAAAAAATTACAAAAGTGAAAAGAGTTCACGTTATGATATTAATCAGAGACATAATGGCCTTATGATATACCGAAGATTTTATTGACGTATTTCATATGCATTTCATGTATTTACGTATGCACATTGATGTCACGCTCCGAAATCCCACCATCGGGCCGTGATGGCGTCTAACATTGAAACCGCTAGACAAGTCAACGTGTATGGATAAACTAGCATATTAAAATCAATTTAATAGGATAAACTAAACAGTTAGCAATTCAACAACGGAAATAAATATCGTTTCAATCTAAATAAGGACAACATAATACAACATCGCGTAAATTTTTCCAAAACCTGGAGTCACAAACTCACGAACTGTCTATAAGAGTGCTAAATACAAAGTATGAAAGGAAATGCATGACGGTCCCTGAACTAGAGGAAAACAAGACAGAAGTGAAGACAAACGGATGGAAGAGATGCCAAGGCCCACGAACGCCAGCGGGTATACCTTGAAGCCTCTATGATAAGCTGAAAGACACTCCCACTAATGATGTCCTCAGGGTCCGTCTGCGTAATCTTCACAACATAAAGAAGTGAAGGTGTAGCATCAGTACAACCGACCCCATCTATTGAGTAAGTGTTGAGCCTAACCTCAGCGAAGTAGTGACGAGGCTAAGACACGACATCGAAGTGTACCTGCAGTTCAATACTATAGCAGAAACTAAACAAGAATACAATTACGGGGAGAACATACTGGGGGTAAGAGATAGCAAATACTGAAATGGCATAAACAATACAACAGTCTAAAATATCTGAAAATAATAACTGGAAATGACAACACAGATTAAACAGTGGAAAATGCGGCACGGGATGTCCCCTCGTGCATAATAATAATATAAAACATGGCACAGAATGTCCCCTCGTGCATAATCAATATAAACATGGCACGAAATGTCCCCTCTTGCATAATAATAATATAAAACATGGCACGGAATTTCCCCTCGTTCATAATCAATATAAACATGGCACGAAATGTCCCCTCGTGCATAATCAATATAAAACATGGCACATAATGTCCCATCGTGCATAATAATAATAATAAACCATGGCACCGAATGTCCCCTCGTTCATAATCAATATAAAATATTGCACGGAATGTCCCCTCGTGCATAATCAATATAAAACATGGCACGACATCACCCTCCGTGCTTTAGCACTCTTCCTCACCCAAACATCAATCACAAACAAGGGCAAGGGAGTAAACAGAATAAAAATAAAAATACCGGCAAGGGAACATCAATTAAACAATTAAATCCCGTCAAGGGTACATTAATTAAACAATTAAATCCCGACAAAGGAACATCAATCAAGCAATTAAATCCCGACAAGGGAACTATACAACGATGACCCAACAAGGGTATATTTCAATAGCTCTTTCTCTTTCGTTCACTTTCATTTCCATAACTTATTCTATTACTCGAGCCAATGCTCCAAAGGATGTAATTATCTCATATTCCTTCATCATTCGTTTCACAATTTGAGCCAATGCTCCAAAGATGTTTAAAGATTACAATTCCCTTCACATTCCCTTTACAACGTATAGAAGTCCACAATTAGGCATAGAAATTACAACAAACTTAGAATATTCACAATATAGGGACTCACGGTCATGCTAGACACCAATGTATAAATACTCGTCACCATGCCTATACATCGTATTTGACAATTGGAAAATAGCAAATGATACTCAACTCCTATTCCCTCAAGCTAAGGTTAGACCAAACACTTACCTCGGGTCCAAAGTATAGCAATTAAATCTCTAACACCGCCTTTCCTTTAGAATTCAACTCCGGAATGGTATTATCTAGGCATAATCAACTCAAGTATATCAATAAGGATTCAATAATTCAATTACATGGCCTGATTATCCATTTCCTAGCATTCTTCCAAATTATCAAATTCGACCCCGGGCCCGCTCGCTCGGATTCTTGTAATTCTCGGAGGGAACACTCACCCAAAGCCTAAGTATCATTAATATACGATTTTTACTTGATTTCATGGCCAATTCACAGAAAATTCTCTAGTGATCACAAGTTCTAGGTTACTACCCAATTTCTTGCATTTTTGCACTAGTTTATGTAGTTAATTAGGCTACGATGCATGCATGAAACAAATTTTCGGGTAGAGTTCACTTACCTTATAGGACCTGGTTGAAAGCTCTTAAAAATGGAGAAAATCGCCTAAGGAAGAAGATGGAAAATGAGAAAAATGGGTTTAAAACCCGTATTTAAAACTCACTGCCTGAACAGTGATCTCGCACCTGCGGCCCTGGGGATCGCACCTGCGATCTCGCACTTGCGAGAAGAATCTCTCACTGCGGAATTGGGCTAGGGGTCTGGGATCGCACCTGCGAAGTGGAGACCGCACCTATGGTCTTGCACCTGCGATGTTGGGCAACCGCACCTACGGTCACACCACAGCAGGTTCACCAGCAACCTTGTTTGCTGGTTTTTAGCCCCGTTTGGTGCCCGAAAGGCACCTGGGCCCACCCGAGCCCTAGTCCAAATATACCAACGAGTCTCAAATCATACTACGAACTCGCTCGAGCCTTCGGAACACTCCAAACAATGCTAAAACGCGAAATCACAACCCCAAACCTAAAGAACCAAACTTAGAAATTTATATATTCTAAACTTCGCTAACAACGTGCCGAACTGGCCTACACAACTCGGAATGATACCAAATTTCACAGATAAAGCACATAACATCCTACAAACTTTTCTGTTCGATCAAATCACCAAAACAACATCATATACATCGAATTAAGCGTCAATATCCATGAATTCTATCAAATTTCATATAACATCAAATTTTCCATTTTAAGTCCGAAACCCGTCAAACGAAATCCGATTTCAACCAAACTTTACAAAAAGTGCTTAAACCCTATATATGACCTGTACCGGGTGCCGGAACCAAAATATGGGCCCAATACCATCACTTTCTAATCAGATTTCATTTTCAATTTCCTTAAATTTTCAGAAAACAATTTTACTCAAAAATTCATTTCTCGGGCGTGGGACCTCGGAATTCGATTCCGGGCATACGCCCAAGTTCCATATTTTTTTGCGGACCCTCCGGGACCGTCAAATCACAGGTCCGGGTCCGTTTACCCAAAATGTTGACCGAAGTCAAATTTATTCATTTTAATATCAAATCTTAGCATTTTCTTTTCATAGAATTTCATATTTAAGCTGTCCGGCTATGCACCCGGACTGCGCAAGCAAATCGAGGCAACTACAAATGAGGTTTTCAATGCCTCGGGAGTACAGAATGGGTAATAAAATAGGTGATGACCCTTTAGGTCATCACAATTGACCCATGACCAGATGGCGTTATATACGCGTATATATGTAAATATATGTCTATGGGATATGGGAAAAGGTTACGGCGTTATATAAGCACCACCACCTGATCAGCTGGTATATGATGATGACGTTTCCCACAGTGGCTGAAATATGATTCAAACGGCGTTATATACGCGTATATATGTATGTATATTTAAATAACGTTATATACGTGTATATATGTATGTATATATATGTATATGGGATATGGGAAAGTTTATGGAGTTATATACACACCACAACCTGATCAGCTGGTATACGATGATGATTTTGCCCAGAGTGGCCGATATGATATGATGGGATGCCCTTAGATGCTGATAGTGTTATGAACCATATACTTATGCACGACATGACATTCATACGCATATGCATGATGCTAAAAGTGATTTATTATTACAGAGTTATTCAGACTTACAGGTTGAGTCATGTACTCTATATGTCTTCCATGTCTATTATGTATTTATTTATGTGCCTTACATACTCGATACATAATTCGAACTGACGTCCCTTTTGTATGGGGACGATGCGTTCATGCCCGCAGGTCGCGATAGACAGGTCGAGAACCCTCCAAGTAGGCTATCAGCTCAGCGGAAGATGTTGGTGCACTCAATTTGCTTCGGAGTTGCGCTTGGTTAGTATGATTTAGACGTGTATTATTTGGTATGGCGGGACTCTGTCCCGACCTTTATGACATTTATGTACTCTTAGAGGCTTGTAGACATATGTCCTGTATATAGAGGATTGTACAGCCTGGTCGTCTTATGTTTTGAGTTTATAAAGGATTATGTTGGCCTATTAGGCCCGTATGTCATGCGTATGTAATGATGTAGTAAGAAATATACGTTATGTTGTTAGTCGGTTGGGTAAGGTCGGGTGCCCGTCGCGACCTATCGATTTGGGTCGTGACATTATAGTTCACTCAATATATGGTTGTTCCTTCAATTACGTGTTTAATTTTTTAATTTTCTGGCCAGCAGTTAGGTTTTATATACTATATATGTTATGCTTGGGAAAGTCGTGTATAGATTAGAGAAGAATTGAAGATAGCGCGATCTTAACCCTCTAGGGGAGCGAATTTGTGGTTAGGATAGGAATATACCTAGTCATCGTGCTTAATTAAATATCGTAATCTTTGTGCGTTCTAATATATTAATTTCATAGGAATATAGGCGTTAATCTATTGAGAATGGGTGAGTAGTGCTTCGGGAGAAGGCTATGAGACAAATTATCGATTAATTAGCAACCATGAGTGAATTATATGAAAGGGAGAGTTAATAAGAACACAATACGAATGGTGAATCGATCACAACCCTTGAATATTTATCTCTATTGAATACACAACAATCAACTCATTACTTGATAATTTAGTTATTACTTATAATTTTAGTTTAATATGATCATACTCTTTGACTTTGATTTTGACCGGATTGAATAACAATTATAGTGAATTGTGAGTAGTCTACACAAGTCTCTGTGCGTTCGACACTCGATTTATCATTATATTACTTGTACGACCACATATACTTGCGTGTGCATTTGGGACCAATAATTGCCTACGTGAAAGGTGAAAACTTCCAAAAAACATAATAAAGAAACCTCAAAGTGAAAATTAATTTCCATGTAGGAATCATGCATTATGCAGGAGTTAGTCCCCGTTGAAATATTTGTTAGTTCTTTTTTTTTTCTGTTGTAATCCTTTTCCCTCTGTTTTGGTATTTTTTATGAATGACTTAGTGATGTTTTTTTGTTTTGGTCAATTTTGTGAATGACTAAGTTATGTTTTTTTGGAGTTCGCTGAGTTGTTTCACAACTTCAATGACAAAATTATTCTTTGGTGATTCCTAATCCTTCTCTCCTAGTGTAACGACCTGACTGGTCGTTTTGCTTTCTATTCTGTTTTATGACTTGCAGGATGGTTGGTTCGGGTTTGGAAGGGTTCAGGTTGAGACCGAAAAACTTAGGTCCTTAATATTGTCACATAAGGCCATGTTTGAATTTAGTAAACATTTTGAGTAAACGAACCCAGAACTGGGATTTGACGGTCCTAATAGGTGTGTATGATGATTTTTGTCTTGGTCGTGTGTTCAGATCGGGTTTCAAACTTTGAGCTGCTGAATAGTTTTGTATGGTGATTTATGACTTGCACGCAAAATTTGGTGTCATTTCGAGTAGTCTAAGCATGATTCTGCGCGTTCGAAGTAAGTTGAAAATCTTGAAGTTCATAACTTGATTTAATTTTGTTTTGGGGTGTGATTCTTAGTTTTTATGTTGTTTTACATGTTTCGCGAGTTGAAGCAGATCCATATTTTGTTTATGAACTTGTTGGTGCATTTGGATGGGGCTTCGAGTGGCTTGGGTGAGTTCTTGACAGCCCGAAGGTAAGTCCAAAAGTTTTGTCTCTGTTGTTTCTGGCTTACTTCTTCGCAATCGTGTGGGTCGGGTCGCATTCGGGAAGAAGCAAAATTTGGGGACTAGAATTTGTGCTTTGCGTTCATGAAGGTCAGTCAACCCGTGGCATTCGCATTCCCGTGAACATGCCTGTGTTCACATACGCATGAACGGGTCTGTGTTTACGTTCCCGTGAATGGACCCGCGTTCGTGTAGGGTGGGCTGGGCAGGGTGGCCGCTGTTGGTCTTCGCAGTCGCGAATAAGCCCTCACATTTGAGTAGGGTGGGCCATGCAAGCCTTCACGTTTGTGAGACTCTGGTCGCGTTCGCGATAGCAAATTTCTTGGGGCCTGCGCTGTTTCCCTACGTGATTGCGAGGCCTTTTCCGTGATCGCAAAGAAGAAATGCCTGGGTTGTGTGTTCTAAAAATACGGACTTAGGCTTATTTGTTTCATTTCTCTCAACTTGTGATTGATTTTAAAGCTCTTTGAAGAGGTTTTTTCATTCAGCACCTTGAAGTAAGTATTTTCTACACACTATGAGTTTAATAGATACATTATGTGTAGATTTTAACATACAAATTGTGGAGATTTTAGAATTTTTTTTGAAAGACCTAAGTTTGATAAAAATCATATCAGACCACGAAAATGATTATGGATTTGAGTAGAAATTATATATTTGAGTTTGTGAGGTTATGAGTAATGTTTATCTTCAAAAAAATTTGGAATCCGGGCGCGTGGGTCTGGGGTGAATTTTAGGAATCTTCTAATTTGGGTTGGGTAATTACTCTAACAGATAAATTATGGTCTTTTGAGCATATGTTGTTTATTTTATACAATATTTGGCTAGTTTCGGATTGATCGACACCGACTTAAGGCTTTTAGGGTGGTTTGTGAACCGGAAAGTAAACTTGGGAATATGATAAGTCTCTTGCCTAACCTTGTAAGAGGAAATTTACCCCATAGGTATTTAAATTTATATTTTCTACTATTGGGGGTGGTATATACACACAAAGTGATGAGAGTCCGTGCGTAGCTACAAATCACGCTTATGTCCGGGTAGTATTAGGACTTTATCATGTAATACTTGTATTATATGCACTCTACTTGCTAATTTAAGTGCTTAAATTATATTGAAACTTGATAAAGAATTCGTACATTTACTTTGAATTTTGGCAGGTTACTTGACCATTAGTAGAGATTGTGCTTCCTTGTGTATTAGTCTTGTAGTAGCCGTTAAATCGAAGTTCATAGAGTATTCTCTCTTCTCGTGGAGCGGGATGAATGCTTCGACAGTATAATAGATGCATCTATGGTTCGCATCGATCGACCCTCGGCAGTATACACATTATTCTGGATCGGACCATACGACCTCGACATAAATCGTGCGTGATAATGATCGATGTCCGATTACACTTGAATATTTATTTCATGACTTGTGAAAGTATAATTTATTTGATGGCTCATATTTGTTGAAGTTCGTATTTGCTAATTGGAGATCCCAATTGACACCTAGATAAAGAATTACTTATTAACTGTTCATTATTGCGTTATAACTATTGATGTATTTCATACCTATTTAGAATTTCTATACATTATTTATTGGTCCATAGTAAGTGTCGATGTCGACCCCTCATCACTACTTCTTCAAGGTTATACTGGATACATACTGGGTACATGTTGTTTATGTACTCACGCTACACTTCTGCACTAATTGTGCAGGATCTGAGGCAGGCGCATCTGACAGTCATTCATGAGCATACCCCTGTTACCCTGAGGCATAGTGGTGAGTTGCTCTCTACGTCCATTTTGCGATACCCGTAGTCTTTTGTTTGTATTTATTTTCTATCTATTTTATTCCAGATAGTAGCATAGGTGGTTTTTCTCATACACTTGTGACACTAGGTTTTGGGAATATTCTAGTAGATAATTTATGGTTTGAGTATTAAATTTAACGTATTTACTCTTTCGTTAGTTTATGCTTTATTTTACTATAATTTCTGTCATGCCCCAAACCTGAAGAAGCATGGCTGGCATCCGGTGCCATACTCGACTCGAGTATACCACTCTGTAACTATAAACTCTGGAGGGTTAATCCTCGACTTATGCCGATGAGGACATAATCTATTATCTAAAAATATTGTCTCTGTCATCTGAGGGGTAAATATACCCAAAAGCTCATATATATATATATATATATATATATATATATATATATATATATATATATATATANGTCGTTTGTGTGAAAATTGTCGTTCATTAGCCTGCACAATTATATATATATATATATATATATATATATAATTGTGCAGGCTAATGAACGACAATTTTCACACAAACGACAAACTTATTTTATAATAAAACAGGCAGCATCTCCCCTATAATCTTTACTTCCTCCCAATTCTGCATAACACCAACAACAACAAGACCACAACAATAAAAACATGACACATGTAGTTATGGGATCATGAAAACTGGTTCAAGCTTTGATTTTGAGTACTATCTTATCTATATTCGCCTTATAATGTGAGAATCTATCTATTTCTATCGATTTCTTTTACTTGCCCTAAATTAGGGTTTCAGATCCTTTTTAATCGAACCAAATCTGGTTCGATTCTGTGTTATCTTTTGAATAATTTCCTGCCTATGTTCATTTTATGCAATATGTGATTCTTTTCCTTTATTTTCAGCTGATTTTGTGTAATTTTTCCTAAAACTAGGGTTTCAAAATTTTCTTTCTTACTGCTTTAAGTGCTTGCCTTTTTAGTGTTGAATTAATTATTTCTATGTTTATGTGTTCAGATATTACACTATTTAAACCCCTTCTCACTCCCCTTTGATTAAGTTTGAAGTTCGAAAAATTTCTTCAGAACACTATAAAAACTAAGGCTTTTTGCTTTTCATTCTTGAATAAAAACTTCTTCTGTATGTTGCTTCCTGGTCGGCTGAAAGCCAAGGCCAGAAATTTCTAAGTTTCTGCTTTGTTTGATGATATTCACAATATCATTGGATTTCCTCCTTCCTTGCTTCATCTTAACTAGTGAGTTATTAGACCTTTGTCGTTTCATTCTGATTTCTGTTAATGTGTTACATCAATTTAATTATGTTATGCTACTACATTTTGTAGTTTGAGACATGCTTAAATCTACTTTGAGTCTGTTAATTCGATCTCGCTTAACCCATATGTCACTAATAGAAATCTCTTAAAGTTTAAGTTTGTTATTTGAGCATATTTTCATATCTCCTGCCATATAATAGTTAACTATGTATAGATGTATGTATTAATATAATTACAAGTTTGTTTGTTGAATCTACTATAATGTGACATGTTTGATCGTGTTTTCATCATAGTTTGACACCTCTAATAACTGCCATGATCTATTGCTAATTGGTTTCTTCCTATGACATTAGTTTCTGCACTTAGCCTAATCTGGATCCTCTGTTATCACTATAAATCTGTCTTGTGACTTGCCTTATTATCATGTGATTGAGTTTATTTCCTGAAACTTGACTAAGTCTGCCTAAGTTCAAGCATGTCTGTTGTTTGTTTGTATATGTGATTCTATCCTTCAGTGGATCCCCTAATCATATTCTACCCCCCTGGTCCTTCTGAATTCTTATTCTTAGTCGGCTAAAATCCAAGGTTACTTAGGTTCCGTCCTTTAACCTCCCTAGTGTGAGCACTGCTCAGTGTTCAAGTGACACCCTTGTGAACTCTGACACACTAGGATATGGTCCCTAGTATTTTTCAGAATTTTTTCTGAACAACCTCCTGAGTGCGAGCCCTGCCCTGGGTTCTTGAAGCCCTTGGAACTTTGACACACTAGGGTCCTGGGTTTTGTATGCCCAGCCTTGATATATATGCTCGTTGGGTGAACCACTAAACAACTGGTTATTTTTGTATCTATGAACATGAATTCTGTAGTTGTTGTGAATTGAAGGCTTGGCTTGTCCGGGTGTATTTGGTCCTGTTTTAGGATCCCTATAGCTGTATCTATTCTGTAATTTACTACATTCAATCCTGGTCTGTAATAATTATTTGTAATAACAATTATGGGGTGTTAGTGAAATTGGGAAGGGGTTCTTATTTTACATTTGCAATAAAGTTGGGTAGAAATCCAGCCTATAGGTTTGATATTGTGTTGTTAAATGTTGTATGTTATAAATCATGCCTATATGTACCTTAATATGTTCAGTCATCACATGCTAGCAACTATGCCCATAGGTTCAATGCTTGGTCCAATGATGTTCTATTTTTGCTTGTTAGAGACCATGCATATAGGAAACGATATGATTCAATATATGTGCAAAATCATGTTTTATACTGTTCTGTTCACGATTTACAGAAATCATGTCTATAGGATCTAAAATTGGATCAAATTGTAGAAATCATGCCTATGTGTTTCAATCGATTTAATTATCATTTATGTCCCTTTATTCATAAGTTTTATTTACACTGTGCTGTTACCCTCACTAGAAAGCATGCCTATGATTAAAACAAGTAATTCTGGATATGTTTATGTGATTGCTACTATTTATTATCGCATAAAACGCCTAGATATCATGACACTATTTATGTAGGGTTTGACAATCGCACGAAGAAACTGGCTTTCCGCATGATTGTTTGCTCATTCGTTTAATATCGCATAGAGATCTTGCCTATATGATTCTACTATTAATTAATTAAAATATGTCAAAATGTTAACCAATTTGGCGTGCATTTGGTCTCTAAATGCGGAGGCTAACTTGAGCCCATACTCGCTTCTATTTGAAAGTCCTAAACCATTTTTGTAGGTCACTTAGTATTTTCTTTTTTGAGCAGCCTAAGTTATGGTCTAGAACCACCCTGAAATAGAGGTCCAAATGCCTCCCGAACCATAGGCCTGGGACGGGTAGTGCACGCATAGGGTACGACTTAGAATTGACTAGAGCACTTTGGGTAAACAACTTAAAGATAGTAATCGGGTAGCAGGAGATGATAGTCTGTGCCCGCTGAATAATATGAGTAACACCCCGTCTTGGGGGAGTTACGAAGTATTATTTTTGTTGCACGGGGTGATCCTTTAGGCTAAAAAACTTAGGACCCCCTATTCTGTTTAATGTAATTCTTTTATTTGTCCAAGTGTTTCTTTTCTCTTAGATTAATTCATATAATTTGAGTTCGGACGAGACCCACCGTCGTGGACCTCGGGGAGTGCCTAACACCTTCTCCTCAAGGTAATTTGAGCCCTTACCCGATCTTTGGTGACGCAAACTAGTAATCCAGAGTTATTTCCAAATAGTTGCCTTAACACACCTTAGTCCGTTAGGTGGCGACTCTCTCTTTTAATACCCTTCCTTTAAAAGAGTTTTCATGTGTCGAAAGCCGATTTTGCAAGAAAAAAGAGCACGACAGGGTCTTCCCTAAGCACTGCAACGAAAGATTAGCTGAAGAAATAAGGAAGAAGGCTTCCAACTAAGTATAGTGACCTAAAGATGAAATGGTTTTGTAACAGCAATCTCACTATAATATTGTATGCACTCCATAAGAAAGTGGAACCTATCGTGACTAAGGAACAGGAAGTAAATTCCAAAGTAATATTCGAGATCGTATGAGTTGCACGAAATTTCAATAGGCGTGGGCACTAATATAAGTCAAGTAATCATGCAACAAGCGGAAGAACGACAAGAAAAAGTAATTGCTTACTTTTTAAAGCAGGATGAGAAGGTGCGAAAGGAATTATTCGATCAATGACCCAGAGTTAGTTACATTATGAATACACTTAAGATTTTGGAGTGTTATCCATGCAACATATATGTTTACAATGATACATCTATAGGAGACTCCAATATAAGTTAAAAGAGAAAATTGAGTCCACGTCACAGACAAAAGCTTGAATTGCTAGAAGGTTATATCATGGATGTTCCATAGCATCCACGAGGAGCTAAAATAATAACTTATACCCTGAGCCACAGATCAGAAGATAAAGTAAGCCTACTTAAAGTCTAAGATAGAAGAGGATACTAAAGAGTTACATCAACTAAATTAATTAGGAGTCTGATTATTAGAACCCGATGAGTATTGAAATCGGGGTTCAGAACATTGCAGAATAACTCTTAATATAGAAGTACAAAAGAGATAGTACAACAAACATATTCTTTAATGGCTCTACGATTAATCTAGTTAGAACATTACCAACCTCATAAGAAGTCAGTATAAAGCTTTCTCCGGATTGTGTATGCACATGATGTGCAAGTATTATAGTAGAGCTTTAAGGTGTGGATGTGAATTCCACCTATGTGGAAGGAGGGTTATGAAAGAGGTAGAAGATACGATACAAGATTTAAAGGTAAGTAAGGTAGATGTGAAGAAGGTACGAGATGCCTAAGTACAGAAGGTTACGAGTAATCCAAATATTAGATAGATGGCTGGAAGAGTCGTAATTATGTATCAAGAAATGATAGTGGTGTCGTCAGTGGCATATTTCGTGTGATTTCCAGATAGAAAGAGGTCTAGTTAAGAGAGTAAAGAAGAGTTAGAGATGATATGATGTCTCCCTAAAGGTTCTAGAATAACATAAGGAAATCTATGGTGCTAGAAAGTTAAAGGAAGGTTTCAAGTAGTATAAATAGATATATCTAGGCCGCAAGATAAAGTATGGTAGAGCAATGAGGTTTTAGCTAGATAGGAGTAAGGATAAGAAAAGGTGAGTGATAAGGTCACGAGAATAGGTTAGTCCTCGGGATTAAACACATCACAACAAGAGAGTTGATGGTTTCCGTAAAGTTATAAAAAAACTTAGTATAGCATGAGTGAACCGGAGGAGTTTAAGACTAGGAGAATTTAGAAGATATGGAATGTTGCCCTAGTAGTAGAATAAGGGTGTAATTGTGATAGATAAGAGGAGGATGTTTAGGCCTTTGATTGGGTAATGATTCAAAGAAGAATGATTTCAAGAATTATACAGGATTGAAATACCCCCATAAGGTGACTCACGTTGGGATGCGAAATACGGTTAATGAAGTATTGTATCGTCCCTAGCTGGATCAAGCAAATAAATTCAGATTTCCCCGATGCGACGTGAGCCCTAACGATAATGTATTACGTAAGAGGTTTCAAGTTATCAGTGTTAGATAATAGATCAATATAAGGTGCATCAACAATAGGCAGATAAAAAGTCCAAAGTATTAGATGAGATTAGGCCTTCATTCTTAAGATGAATAATAATGAGGAAGAACTAAAGGACTTAGATTATACATATAGGATAAGCAGCGAGAGAGTAACCTAGAGTTGGGTAGCAAACCTCGTCAATAATAAACCGAAGTAAGTGTTATGGCATAGTATAACCTACCTAGATGTAGTAAATCCACAAGGATAGACATACAAGGCTATGAAACAAGATAAAGAAATAGTCGTAACTTCGACAAAGTACCGAGCGAAGAACTTCAGTACACCTATATATACTAGGAGGAACAACTTGTCATGGTTCTGTATATGTTCCCAAAGTGAGGCCTAGAGATTTGGCTAAAAGCTATAGTAAAAAATACAGAAGAGTCGCATAGGCGCACATACAAGGACAAAGTCGTACAGGCTGCATGACAGAAGGTCACAACAGTTACAAGATTGGAAGAATTCTGACAACAAGTCGTGGTGTGAGAAAGAGGCCTAGAGAGGATCCCCCTCGCCTTCAAATTTATTCACATAACAGTTTCCTAGATGTAAAGGACAATACTAAATTGTTCGCAAGAATTATAGGTTATGAAACTGATAAGTGCATCAGTCAACATTCGAGGACGAATGTTCCAAAGGGGGGGATGATGTTACACCCCATAGTTTCGTATGTGAGAGTACGTCGTAAGTCAATTGATGTAAGCTCTGAAATAAGATCATCTTTGAATGTACATAAAGTAAGTTAATAATGTTAACTTGTAGGTTACAAATATTTAAGATCATGGACTGCAAGTACCAGGTGGGTTGGAAGGCTTAGAAGCGAAATCAAATTTAAGAAAATAAGTTTCGTCGAAAGTCGACAAGTTAGGAAGTTATAAGATGTAGTTTTGGGGGGAGACTAGGGTTCTCAAAATGAAAAGGAGGTTATGTTATGATTTATTTTTATCTTATTATAGTCATGTATTACGTTTTGAAGTCAAGTGAGTTGTGGAACAAAATTTGGCAAAGATCATCACAAGTTACATTCATAAATATGCTGAAATTTAGGTCAAATGTAGCTGAGATTTTCTCTCAGTATACTTGAAATTAGGGGATGATCTACCTACCAAATTGAATATCTACGAGTATATTTTCTAACGTATTAAACTGTTAATTGATACAACATAGGAGTAGAGAGATATTTGCAGTTTGCGAGACTGCGCAAATTGCATGGGTGACAAGTAGGTTTGTCATTAAAGCTTTTTTAGCAATGGAATTCGTGTATTATATAAGGTATTTTTGGGACATGTTATATACCGAATTGAAAGTCTGGAATATAGTTTCTAATTCTCTTAACCGTTCATTCATACGAATTCCAGAAAAAAAAAAGATATAAGCATCTGAAGAACATCCAATAATATGGTGCCAAGCTAGCACCTCTTTGACTTTTCAAAAATGGATATATATATATATATATATAGGCCTTATGTCGTATATTTCTTTACTTTTCCACATACCAAGATGAGAATAAGACGCCTAAACTTATCCTCAATCCCTCCACAAGGTTTTCCAAGAAATTAACATCCCGGGTACAAATTCAAGAAGTGATAAAACTAGAATGATCCCTACGACGTAAGTATCGCTTTATCGTCTCTCTTTTTCTTTGTAGTTTGAGTTTTGGAAGGTACTTCATAGTTAAAAAAAGGTATACTCTATTTATTTAAGTTTTAAATATAAAGGAAGGTTGATAAATTCGTCTCCTAATAGTTAGAATTCACAGGACGGTGATCGGAAGCCGTGAGTTCGAGTTATTCGTGTTGTAGCAGATAGGGCAGCAATATCTGTTTTCAGCTTGTGGACAAGGTTTTCTTGGGATTTGGGACCCCGGAGGTCGAGGTCATTTTCCTCTTATTATCATTCGCTGGTTTCGGAACTAGTACCGAAGTCTCCTCCTTGCTAGACGGGGGCCTCATGACCGCATCTTTGACCAGGCCTACACACGAGAAAATTGAATAAGTATAAGAAAGATGCCTGGATCGAATCGTCAGATATATGAAAATAGGGCTTACCATGATTCTTGCCTCCCATCGGCCTTTTTTTAAATCAGGCCAACAACGCTTGGTGTATGTAGAGGTCGAGTCTAGGTTCCGAACCTAGTTAGCAAGGTCAGGAATCGCATCGGGCATCCAAGCAACCGCTACATCATGGAAAAATATGTTAATAAGAAAAAGCGAAGGAAAGAAATAATACATGGAAGCTAGCAATGAGATAATACTCACGTTTCATGTTCCATTTATCAGGAAATGGAATATTCTTTGTCGCGATTAGGTCGGAAGACCTCACCTAGACAAGCATGCCCATCCTGCCTCGATCCTTGTCCTTCTCTATGCGCAACTGTTTTGTGGGCTGTTTCATGTTGCTTTTTGGCTATCTGTTTTGATGATGTTTTATGGAGTTTATAAGGATAAACTGTGTGGAGAAACACCCCATAATGAGGGAATGGTGGGCTGGTCATTTTTCGTTACATTTTTAGGTTATTTGACACTATTTTTGTTGTCGTTTTATATATGAAGTTATTAGGGTGTGTGGGTTATTTTGTGATATATTGTGATGGAGATAAGGTCGGAAAATGATGCATACATGGTGTTATTGTTTTATTCTTGGTGTTTTTGGTGTATGATATTGGAGGATGGCCTTGTTGCAGGGGAGATGTTGTCCAAATTTACGTAAACAAGCTACTAGTTTAAGTTGGGAACTTACCCTTTACTCAGCACTAATTTTGAATCTCTTTATGTTGTGATCGATTGAGTTAAGTTGTTTGAAGAATTTATTGGAAGGTATTAAGGACTCAACAGAGTTAAGGTATGTTAAGTCTAAACATTTATTTCATTTTAGCACGATCCAGTAACTACATGTGTTTGATAAGGAGACATAAAGAGAAGTTCATATTCCTAAATTTATGTACATTTTCCTAATCTCATAAGTTACATCATTCTCAATTATCGGGACTTCATATTAAGTTTAGTTTTGTCTTCTGTCATCAAAGAGAGTAGAGAGTCCTTATACATATAGTGTTACAGTATTTTCACCACCATCAAGCTATAATCGATGGGCAGGCTCTTATTGGGCAACCTCAGATCAGATGGTGAGTTATATACCGAGCCTATTGTGGTCGAGCGCCTATGAGAGAGCCCAAAATGGCCGAGATACAGAGCCTAGTATAGACGAGCACCTATGAGCGAGCCTACTACGGTAGAACAGTTACACATACCTATCCTTATAAGGCCGGACAACTATTTAACTTACTATATAGCGAGAGTTGAGTCAGTATCAATGCGTAAGCATATCTTCAGATTATCTTTGACTCCCAATTACTTTCAATTATTATATTATCAGTTCAGTTTCAACTTTCAGCTATTTTGTTTCCTTACATACTCGTTACATTATTTCGTACTAACGCCCCTTTTGCCGGGGACGCTAGATTTCATGCATGCATGTCCTAATTGATAGTTGGACAAACCCTCCCAGCAGACAGAGTCAAACATCAGCTTGGTTGGTAAGCTCCACTTCCTCAGAGTTACCAGGTCTAGACCTTGGAGTCCATTTTATATATACAGGTTTGTTGGGTAGGCCGAGTGTTACGCCCCGCAATATTACGTCGATATTACGTCCCCCAATTTTATATTACAATGATGTGACGCTTTGCAATATTAAATTACAACGATGTTGGACCCTGTGGTATTGTACGTTGAATTTGTTGAAAGGTAATTGATATCAGTCCAAGGAAAAGATTATTTGGAGATTATAAGGATTATTCTATTTCAGACAAGTAATGAGTAAATTCGTGAAAGTGAGAGGGGAAGAAAGTCAAAGAAAATCAATTTCCGTCCAAGTTTGGCATGTTGGGATAAAATACGGGCCGAGCGTTAATACCCGATACTTATGAACTAGTACCATATAAGGCATCCCATGGCCATGATAGTATGATATATAAAGTATATTAAAAATGAATAGTATTTTTAGGTAATTTGAGATAATTCTTATTTATACGGGTAATTGGTTATTACCGGGCAACAGAACATTACCTAGTTAATTACTAAAATATGAGATAAAGATTAATCCCCCCCCCCCCAAAACGTGGAAAAAGGCCACCAACTAAGAGAATGACTCTTATTCATTCTCAGGACTAGGTGGCAATTGAATAGTTGATTAATGTATAATTCATACCTTCAGAACCTTAGGAACCTTTACAAGTCAAAAGGTATTGTCATTTTACAATCAAAACAAAAAAACATTAACCTTCTTAACATCTCTAGAAACATTATCCATTTTCAAACTTTCGACAAAGCTAATTCTTTCATTTCTTGAAAATGAAACACCAACAGAACGTTAGCAAGCTTCAACAAAAATGTTTTCCAACCAAAAATCCAACAAGAATTACTGGAAGTTTAACAACGTACAAATTTTGTGGTTCTAAAAGGGTACGGTGCAATCTTCTCCAAAAATATTATACGGAGTTTTCCCTACTCCAAGTAGGTTAAGGCTATCCCTTCTTTCTTTTGGCATGGTCCAAATTATACTGAAGAAACAAGCAAATACACAGTTTCTATAAATTACTCTATTCATAGAAATAGTAGGGGTGTCTATATTCTTGATTCCCCATGAGAATTATTGTTATTTTATATTCATGGGTCTCAGAATAATACGCAGTTGGGAGAGTTTATCCGGAAGGAATATTGAAATTATTACGTACTTTTCATGAATTTCATACATGTGCATTGACCCATGACCAGATGGCGTTATATACGTGTATATATGTAAATATATGTATATGGGATATGGGAAAAGGTTGCGGCGTTATATACGTACCACCACCTGATCAGCTGGTATATGATGAAGTTGTTGCCCACAGTGGATGAAATATGATTCAAACGGCGTTATATACGCGTATATATGTATGTATAGTATTATATATGATTCAAACGGCGTTATATACGCGTATATATGTAAATATATGTATATGGGATATGGGAAAAGGTTACGACGTTATATACGCACCACCACCTGATCAGTTGGTATACAATGATGATTTTGCCCACAGTGGCCGATATGATATGATGGGATGCCCTCAGAGGCTGATGATGTTATGAAACATGTACCTATGCACGACATGACATTCATACGCATATGCATGACGCTAAAAGTAATTTATGATTTACAAAGTTATTCAGACTTACAGGTTGAGTCATGTACTCTATATGTCATCCATGTCTCTTATGTATTTATTTATGTGCCTTACATACTCGGTACATTATTCTTACGGACGTCCCTTTTGCCTGGGGACGCTGCGTTTCATGCCCGCAGGTCCCGATAGACAGGTCGAGAGCCCTCCAAGTAGGCTATCAGCTCCGCGGAAGATGTTGGTGCACTCCATTTGCTTTGGAGTTTCTTGTTTGGTTAGTATGATTTAGACGTGTATTGTTTGGTATGGCGGGACTCTGTCCCGACCTTTACGACATGTATTTACTCTTAGAGGCTTGTAGGCATATGTCGTGTACGTGAAAGATTGTATGGCGTTGTCGGCCTATATTTTGAGTTTATAAATGATTATGTTGGCCTATTAGGCTTGACGTCACGTGTATATGATGATGTAATAAGAAAATATGTTACATTGGTACTCGGTCGAGTAAGGTACCGAGTGCCCGTCGTGGCCCATCGGTTTGGGTCATGACACCGAGGCCCTGTCCCTACCAAGGTACAATTCAGTTATCTCTAGAGGCTTGTAGACAAGTCATGTATATTTTGTATATCAGTAGATGTTCAATTATATATATCAGCTTTTGGTTATGTTAACCCCCATAGTTGACAGAGGCGTTATTTTTTGACAATTAAGAATATAGCCTCATCGTACTAAGTTGAGGGTTACCCCTCTAGAGTTCACAGTTATAGAGTGGTACTCTCGGGCTGAGTATGGCACCGGGTGCCAGCCATGCCTCTTCAGGTTTGGGACGTGACACAAATTTTCTTGAAGATCACAGAATAAAAAGGATTATGTCAGGCCGAATCGACAAACAAGACCATCATTCAAAATCTAAAGAAGAGATTGAACAATGATAAGGGAAAATGGAGAGAAATATTGCCCCAAGTCTTTTGGGCGTATCGAACACGACAAAATCTAGTAGGGGGAAACACCGTTCTCTTTAGTATACGGCGCCAAAGCTCTGATCATGGTCAAAGTCGGGGAACCTAACGTCAAGTTTTGATATGCAATGGAAGAGTCAACTCACGAGGCTAAGAACACAAGCCTCGAATTGCTAGATGAAAAATGGGAAGCCGCCCTTGTTGGAATGGCCGCACAAAAGCGGCAGATCGAAAGGTAATACAACCGAAGATCCAATCTTCGACACTTTAAAATGGGGGACTTGGTTCTCAAAAAGGTCACCCTCAATACTCGAGACCCAAACGAAGGAAAGCTTGGCCCAAACTGGGAGGGACCGTATCAGGTCCTCGATATCGTCTGAACGGGATCCTACAAACTTGGCACGATGAACGGTGAATAATTACCAAACAATTGGAATGTATCACTCCTCAAACGATATTACTGCTAAGGTACGACCTTCCTCCATTTTCTTTTATATTTTATACTAACCAGTTGTAGGTGCTCGATCGAAGGCATCGAATGGTTCTCTAAACCCGAAGTCCTTAGGTCTGAAAGCACGTGTTGCACTCTTTTTCCCTTAGATCGGTTTTTGTCCCATATGGGTTTCTTCGGAGAGGTTTTAACGAGGAAACCATTGCCTGTTCTAACTTAGAGAAATTCAACAATTTCTGAGGCTTATTTACAATGAACCTCGAACACTGGGGGAATCACCTTTGGATAAGTACAAGGAAAATACTTTGTGTCAGTAGGGTCTCGATAGGTAAATTTTGTAAAGTGCCAAACGGTCGAATGAACCGTGTCCATGTAGATTATTTGAGACCTTATGGAAAAATATGTATGCATGTATAATGTCACGCCCCGAAATCCCACCATCGGGTCGTGATGGCGTCTAACGTTGAACCCGGTAGACAAGCCAACGTGTATAAATAAACTAGCATATTAACATCAATTTAATAGGATAAATTAAACGGCTCACAATTTAACAACGGAAATAAATATGGTTTCAAGCTAAATAAGCACAACATAATACATCGACGCATAATTTTCCAAAATCTTGAGTCACAAACTTACGAACTGTCTGTAAGAGTGCTAAATACAAGTCTGAAAAGAGAATACATAATTGTCTCTGAAACTAGAGGAAAAACAAGACAGAAGTGAAGACAAAGGGATGGAAGAGACGCCAAGGCCCACGAACGCTAGCGGTATACCTTGAAGCCTCTAGGATAAGCTGGAAGACACTCCCACTAATGATGTCCTCCGGGTCCGGCTGCATAATCTGTAGAACATAATGAAGTGCAGGTGTAGCATCAGTACAATCGACCCCATGTACTGAGTAAGTGCCGAGCCTAAACTCGGCGAAGTAGTGACAAGGCTAAGATACGACAACAAAATGTACAATATATATATATATAAACGACGAAAAAGAAATACAGTAACTAATCCATCAATAAGGGGAGGGGAACATGCTGTGGGGAGATAACAGTTTCATATAAGAAATCTTAAACAAAGAAAGGAACAACAAGTTCAGAATAGCAATAAGGACCAGAAATCACAAGCTTGCACGGCATCACCCTTCGTGCTTTTACTCTCGTCCTCACTATGCAATGTATAATGTAATCAATGTAAATCATGGCATGGCATCACCCTTCGTGCTTTTACTCTCTTTCCTCACAGTATAATCAATAAATATCGGTACGGAATGGTACATCATACAGAATGGCATCACCCTTCGTGGTTTACACTCATACTCATCAAAACAAGTGCACGGCATCACCCTTCGTGCTTTACCACTCTTCCTCACCCAAACAGCAATCACAAACAAGGGCAAGGGAGTAAACAGAATAGAAATAGAATCCCGGCAAGGGAACAATAACAGTAATCTCAACATCCCAGCAAGGGAGACAATATCAAACAATCCACGGCATCACCCTTCGTGCTTTACTCTCATTCTCGCCAAGACAAGTGCACGGCATCACCCTTCGTGCTTTACTCTCATACTCACCAAAACAAGTGCACGACATCACCCTTCCTGCTTTAACACTCTTCCTCACCCAAGCAACAATCACAAACAAGGGCAAGGTAGTAAACAGAATAGAAATAGGAATCCCGGCAAGGGAACAATAATTAAACAATTAAATCTCGGCAAGGGAACATCAATTAACAATTAAATCCCCGCAAGGAAATATCAATTAAACAATTAAATTCCGGCAAGGGAACAATACAACGATGACCCGGCAAGGGTATATTTCAATAACTCTTTATCTTTCTTTCACTTTCATTTCCATGATTTATTCTATCACTTGAGCCAATGCTCCAAAGGATGTAATTATCTCATATTCCTTCATGATTTGTGTTACAATTTGAGCCAATGCTCCAAAAGATGTAATATCTCATATTTCTTCATTATTCGTTTCACAATTTGAGCCAATTCTCCAAAGATGTAATATCTCATATTTCTTCATTATTCGTTTCACAATTTGAGCCAATGCTCCAAAGATGTAATTATCTCATATCTCTTCACCATTCATGTTACAATTTGAGCCAATGCTCCTCGAAGCTTTTAAAGATCACAATTCCCTTCACATGCTCTTTACAACATATAGAAAATCATCAATTAAGCATGGAAGTTACAACAAAATCAGAATATTCGCAATAATAAGACTCACGGTCATGCTAGACACCAATGTATAGATACTCGTCACCATGCCTATACATTGTACTCTACAATTAGCAAGTAGCAAACAAGACTCAACTCATATTCCCTCAAGCTAAGGTTAGACCAAACACTTACCTCGGGTTCGAAGTATAGCAATCAACCCGAAACCACACGTTTTCCCGAGTATCCGACTCCAAATGGCCCAAATCTATTCAAATAAATTTCATACCGTAAATAACATCTCATGCAATTGATTCTACTAATCAATTCAAGGTTACGGCGCGAAATTAGGTGAAATGACCAAAACGNTATTCAAATAAATTTCATACCGTAAATAACATCTCATGCAACTGATTCTACTATTCAGTTCAAGGTTACGACGCAAAATTATGTGAAATGACCAAAACGCCCCCAGGCCAGCATCTCGGAGTCGGGTAAATTTTACATTTTCAGAACCCTCGTACTCTCACGAGTCTAGCCATATAAAAATCTCTCAAATCGAAGGTCAATCACCCACTCAAATCCCAATTTTAGAAAAACTTAAGTTCTACCCCAAACACCCAATTTCACCCATGGAAATCCCTGATTTTTAAGTTGAAACATGTTAAATGATGTTAATAATTGAATGAAATGAGTAAAAACCAACTTACAAATGATTTGGAAGAAGTCTTATTCTTGGAAAAATCGCCTAAATGTGTTTGAGTTTGAGAAAATATGGAATATGAAGTCAAAATTCGATTTTTGTACAGTGCAGGCTACTGGTTGGCATGGGAATTGCGAACCCTTCAGACATTCCCATCCTTTGCATTTGCGAACCTCTTGGTCGCATTTGCGATCAGGCCTACCCAGATTAATCTTCGCATTTGTGAACCTCTTGGTCGCATTTGTGATTAGGCCTGACCAGACCAACCTTCGCATTTGGGATGAGTAGCTCGCATTTGCAAGTTCGCATTTGCGATGCTGGCTTCGCAAATGCGAAGCCTGCAGATCAGTCACACCAGCAGATTTACAAGTTCAAAAATGCAATCCCTGGCCTATCCAAAACTCACCTGAGCCCTCGGGGATCAAAACCAAATACACACACTACCTCAAAAACATCCTATGAACTTATCCATGCGATCAAGTCGCCAAAATAACACCATATATATCGAATTAATCCTCAAAATCCATAAATTATATCAAATTTCATAAAACATCAAATTTTCCATTTTTAGTCCGAAACATGTCAAACGACATCCGATTTCAACCAAACTTTACAGAAAGTGCTTAAACCATAAATAAGACTTGTACCGGGCTCCGGAACCAAAATACGGGCCCGATAACATCACTTTCTAATTAGATTCCATTTTCATTTTCCTTAAATATTTTCAGAAAAAACTTTTACTCAAAAATTCATTCCTCGGGCTTGGGACCTCGGAATTCGATTTCGGGCATACGCACAAGTCCCATATTTTCCTACGGACCCTCCGGGACCGTCAAATCACGAGTCCGGGTCCGTTTACCCAAAGTTTTGACCGAAGTCAAATTTATTCATGTTAATATAAAATCTTACCATTTTTCACAGAATTTCATATTTAAGCTGTCCGGCTATGCGCCAGACTGTGCACGCAAATCAAGGCAACTACAAATGAGGTTTTCAAGGCCTCGGAAGTACGGAATGAGTAATAAAATAGGTGATGACCCTTTGGGTCGTCACATTCTCCACCTCTAAAACAACCGTTCGTCCTCGAACGGACATAAGAAGGAAGTACCTGAGTCGGGAAATAAATGAGGGTAACGGCTCCGCATATCGGACTCGGACTCCCAGGTCGATGCCTCAGGAGGCTGACCTCTCCACTGAACACGAATAGAAGGGAAACTCTTGGATCTCAACTGACGAACCTGTCGTTCTAGAATAGCTACCGGCTCCTCCTCATAAGATAAGTCCTTGTCCAACTGGACAGTGCTGAAATCTAATACGTGGGCTGGATCGTCGTGATACCTCCGAAGCATGGACGCATGAAAAACTAGATGTACGGTTGATAAGCTAGGCGGAAATGCAAGTCTATAGGACACCTCTCCCACTCTATCAAGAATCTCAAACGGACCAATGAACCTAGAGCTAAGCTTTCCCTTCTTCCCAAATCTCATCACGCCCTTCATAGGCGACACTCGGAGCAATACTCGCTCACCAAGCATAAAAGCCACATCTCGAACCTTGCGATATGCATAACTATTTTGCTTGGACTGAGCTGTACGAAGCGTATCCTGAATGATCCTGACCTTGTCCAAGGCCTCCTGAACCAAATTTGTACCCAACAACCAAGCCTCTCCCGGCTCAAACCATCCAACAGGAGATCGACACCGCTTACCATATAAAGCCTCATAAGAAGCCATCTGGATACTCGACTGGTAGATGCTGTTGTAGGCAAACTCTGCTAAAGGCAAGAACTGATCCCATGATCCTCCAAAATCAATAACACAAGCTCGGAACATATCCTCCAATATCTGAATAGTCCGCTCGGACTGTCCATCCGTCTGAGGATGAAATGTTGTACTCAACTCAACCTGAGTGCCTAACTCTCGCTGAACTGTCCTCCAGAAATGTGAGGTAAACTGTACGCCCCGGTCCGAAATGATAGATACCGGCACACCGTGAAGGCGAACAATCTCCCGGATATAGATCTCAGCTAACCTCTCGGATGAATAGGAGACTGCCACAGGAATGAAATGCGCTGACTTGGTCAGCCTATCAATAATGACCCAAACTGTATCAAACTTCTTCCGGGTCAACGGAAGTCTAGTAACGAAGTCCATAGTGATCCTCTCCCACTTCCACTCGGGAAGCTCAATCCTCTGAAATAATCCAACAGGCCTCTAATGCTCATACTTAACCTGTTGACAATTCAAACAGAGCACCACATATGCTACAATATCCTTCTTCATTCTACGCCACCTGTAATGCTGCCGCAAATACTGATATATCTTCGCGGTGCCCGGATGAATAGAGTACCGAGTATGGGCCTCCTCTAAAATCAAATCTCGAATCCCATCAACATTGGGCACACAAACTCGCCCATGCAATCTCAAAACACCATCATCATCTAAGGTCACCTACTTGGCGCCTCCGCGCTGTACCATGTCTCTAAGGACACACAAACTGGAATCATCAAATTGTCGATCACGAATACGCTCCAATAATGAAGAACTAGCGACCATACAAGCCAACACTTGACTAGGCTCAGAAATATCCAACCTCAAAAATCGATTGGCCAAAGCCTGAACATCCAAAGCAAGCGGGTTCTGACTGACCGGAATAAAAGAAAGACTGCCCATACTAGCTGACTTCCTACTCAAAGCATCGTCCACCACATTGGCCTTCCCCGGGTGATATAAGATGTTAATATCATAATCCTTCAACAACTCCAACCACCTCCTCTGCCTCAAATTCAACTCCTTTTTCTTGAACAAGTACTGAAGACTCTTATGATCTGTGAACACCTCACACGCCACACCATACAGATAGTGCCTCCAAATCTTTAATGCATGGACAATGGCTGCCAACTCCAAATCATGCACTGGATAGTTCTTCTCATGAATCTTCAATTGCCTTGAAGCTTAAGCAATGTCCTTTCCATCCTACATCAACACTGCACCAAGCCAATACGGGAAGCATCGCAATAGACTGTATAAGGCCCTGAACTTGTGGGAAAAACCAATACCGGTTCCGTAGTCAAAGCTGTCTTGAGCCTCTGAAAGCTCACCTCACACTCGTCTGACCATCTGAATTGGGAACCCTTCTGGGTCAACCATGTCATCATGGTTGCAATAGATGAGAACCCCCTCCACGAACCGACGATAGTAGTCTGCCAATCCCAAGAAACTCCGAATATCTGTAGTTGATGCTAGTCTAGGCCAGTTCTTGACTGCCTCAATCTTCTTCGAGTCAACCTGAATACCCTCTGCTAATACGACATGACCCAGGAATGCAACTGAACTCAACCAGAACTCACACTTCGAAAACTTTGCGTATAGCTGACTATCCTTCAGAGTCAAGAACCACTCTGAGATGTTGCTCGTGCTCCTCCTGGCTGCGGGAGTATATATATATATCATCAATGAATACTATCACGAACGAGTCCATATAAGACCTGAACACTCGGTTCATCAAGCCCATAAAAGTTGTTGGGGCATTTGTCAACCCAAACGACATGACCAAAAACTCGTAATGCCCGTACCGAGTGCGGAAAGCTGTCTTAGGGACATCGGATGCCCTAATCCTCAACTGATGGTAACCAGATCTCAAGTCTATCTTTGAAAATACCTTGGCACCCTGAAGCTGATCGAACAAATCATCAATCCTCGGCAGTGGATACTTATTCTTGATTGTAACCTTTCTCAATTGTCGGTAATCAATGCACATCCTCATCGAACCATCTTTTTTCTTCACAAACAATACTAGAGCACCCCAAGGAGAAACATTGGGTCTAATGAAACCCTTCCCAAGCAAATCTTGCAACTGTTCCTTCAACTCTTTCAACTCTGGCGGGGCCATGAGATACGGCGAAATAGAAATGGGCTGGGTGCCCGGAGCCAGATCAATGCAGAAATCAATGTCCCTGTCGGGTGGCATCCACGGCAGGTCTGAAGGGAAAACCTCAGGAAACTCACGAACCACGGGTACCGAATCAATAGAGGGAACCTCAACACTGGAATCACGCACATAAGCCAAATAAGTCAAACACCCCTTCTCGACCATACGTCGAGCCTTCACGTACGAAATAACACTGCGGGTAGAATGACCAGGAGTTCCTTTCCACTCCAAACAGGGAAAGTCCGGTAAGGCTAAGGTCACTGTCTTGGCATGACAGTCCAGAATAGCATGATAGGGGGATAACAAATCCATCCCCAATATAACATCAAAGTCGACCATACCTAAAAGCAAAAAATCAACACGGGTCTCAAGACCCCCAATCACCACAATACAAGAACGATGGACGCGATCGAGCACGATAGAATCACCCACCGTGTAGATACATAAACATGAACAGTCAGTGGATTACTAGGCATGACCATGTATGGTGCAAAATAAGAGGACACATACGAATACGTAGACCCTGGATCAAATAGCACTGAAGCATATCTGTCACAAACCCGAATAGTACCTGTAATGACTGCATCTGAAGACTCAGCCTCTAGCCTGGCTGGAAGAGCATAAAATTAGGGCTTGGCCCCACCACCCTGAACCACATCTCTGGGACGGCCGGCTGTTGGCTAGCCTCCACCTCTGGCGGCCTGAGCTCCACCTCTATGACCTCTACCTCCGCCTCTATCACCTCTACCCCCACCTCTAGCTGGCTGGGCAGGCTGTGGAACACCTGGTGCCTGTACCATAGCACGAGAACCCTGATGCTGCGAACTACCTGGTGCTCGAGGGAAAAATCTGGCAAGGTGACCTACATCTCCACAAGTGTAACAAGACCTCGGCTGCTGAGGGAACTGAGTCTGACCCTGTCGATCTGAATGACCACCTCAGAAACTCTGATGCGGCGGTGCACAGATGGGAGCTGGTGGCGCACTGTAAGGATGCTGATCAGAAAAGTGCGTCTGATAACCACGACCACCTAAAGTACCATGGGAAACCTGGAGAGCTGACTGGAAGGGTCTGGGAGTATGACCTCTGCCTGAAGAATCGATGGTCCCAGATGAGGCTCCACTGAAACTACCGAAATGACGGGGCCTCTTGTCAGCCCCCTGACCACCACCCTGTGACATAATTATCTCAATCCTCCTGGCCACATTGGCCGTATCCTGGAACGATATATCAGTACCTGACTCTCTAGCCATCTGAAGCCTAATAGGTCAGGCCAATCCCTCGATAAACCTCCGAACCCTCTCCCAATCAGTGGGAAGTATCATAAGAGAATTTTGGGATAGAGTGATGAACCTGGTCTCGTACTGAGTGACTGACATGGATCCTTGCTGGAGACGCTCAAACTTTATCTGAAGGTCCTCTCTCTGAGTAATAGGAAGGAACTTCCCCAAAAATACCTCTGAGAACTGAGTCCAAGTCAAAGGTGTAGATCCAGTTGGTCTGGCTAAGCAATAGTCTCTCCACCAACTCTTGGCTGCGCTAGATAACCGAAAAGTAGCGAAGTCAACTCTGTTGGACTCCACTATGCCCATGTTCCGAAGAAACTCATGGCAGATGTCCAAATAATCCTTGGGGTCCTCTGTTGGTGAACCAGTAAAAGTAGTAGTGAATAACTTAGTGAACTTGTCCAGTCTCCACAAAGCATCTGCTGACATAGTTGCTGACTCTGCTACCGGTGCTGCAATACCCGGCTGAGCTACTCCGGCTGGCTGAGGTGCCGGAGTCTCAAACTGTGGAGGTAGATCCTCTAGCACGCAGGCGGCAGGAGTCTGGGCACCTCCTCCAGCCTGAGAGACGGCTGGTGTTGTAGGAAGAAGACCCGCCTGTGCTACACTCTCCATGAGTCTGACTAGACGGACAATGGCGTTCTGAAGCACTGGGGTAGCTATGAACCCCTCTGGGGCCTGAGCTGGTCCAACTAGGACTGCCGAAACTGGGACCTTCTCGTCAGACTCGACCTGAGAGTCCTCCACTGGGGCTGCTTCTCTAGGCTGAGCCCGGCCCTGGCCCCGGCCTCTATCATGGCCTCGTTCTCGACCCCGAGTAGGAGATGTAGCAGGAGTGTCGGGCTGCTGAGCGCAACCAAGAGAAGCACGCATCCTCGCCATATGGGAGAGAATATAATATAAACTCAATCAATACTCAGAATTCATAGTGCACGACAGAGAAGAAAAGAAATATGGAGTCATCCTAACTTCGCAGCCTCTGGGGGATAAATACATACGTCTCCGTACCGATCCCTCAGACTCTACCAAGTTGTCCATGAGTTGTGAGACCTAAGTAACCTAGTGCTCTGATACCAACCTTTCACGCCCCGAAATCCCACCACCGGGCCGCGATGGCGTCTAACGTTGAACCCGCTAGACAAGCCAACGTGTATAAATAAACTAGCATATTAACATCAATTTAATAGGATAAACTAAATGGCTCACAATTTAACAGCAGAAATAAATATGGTTTCAAGCTAAATAAGGACAACATAATATATCGACGCATAATTTTCCAAAACCTGGAGTCACAAACTCACGAACTGTCTGTAAGAGTGCTAAATACAAGTCTGAAAAGAGAATACATAATTGTCTCTGAAACTAGAGGAAAAACAAGAGAGAAGTGAAGACAAAGGGATGGAAGAGACGCCAAGGCCCACGAATGCCAGCGGTATACCTTGAAGACTCTAGGATAAGCTAGAAGACACTCCCACTAATGATGTCCTCCGGGTCCGGCTGCGTAATCTG
>ML307994.1:0-68484 GCA_005239505.1 Nicotiana paniculata
TTGAACAAATAGAGTTTAATCAACCAATCAGAGCTATATTAATATCACAATAAGTTCATCCCCCAACGGGTTCCACCACAACCCTAGATTAAAGAAACTAGCTACGCATGCTCATAATAATCAACTCTAAAATAACTTGCATAATTAAACTACAAAGTAATGAATAAAAGATGTAAAAATCAATGTTTTGCTTCTCTGAGTAGTATTCCACAGGCGTCTCTTGTCTCTAATGGCCTCCCCCTTCAAGTTGTGTTTTTGGGTCTATTTATATGTTTAGGACAAACCCTAAACATGTAGGAGACTTCTATTCAAACCGGGAAATACTTAAAATCTTCAAAACTCGGATTTGACCGGACCAGGGACCAGGCGTTACAGGACAAACGCCTGGCCAGGCCTGGCGTTAGGGCCCAAATGCCTGGCTAACGCCTGGCCAAGCTTGGCGTTAGGGATCAAACGCCTGGCTAGGTCAGGATTTACAGCTGAAACGCCCGGCTATAGCCCGGTGCACTCCTTTTCGACTCTTGAGCGTATTTTCGACGTTTATGCATCCATTTAACTCGGCGTCCATGTCCAATTCACCTACACATGAAATAGACTCCATTAGGCACATACGAAGTGTATTTTTATCATTACGCACATAAAATATAAGGCATATAAGGCGTTAAACCATGAATTCTTGCCACACATCACTTTCCCTCCCTATTCTTGTCATTTTTCTCTGTCCCTCCCGTAGAGGAACCACAAATTTCTCCCTAAGAATTCCAAAACATATAACCCCCAATTCTATTTCTAAATCCAGATTCTCTTTTACCCTTTATCTTTTCTTGTTCTTTATTTAATATCTTTTAACAGGGTTAACCCATGGTAAAGGAGAGGGGAAGATCGAAAAGACTCATACTTGAACCCCGAGTCCCCGACCGGAATTTCTATCAACATGCTAAGTGAATATGGGAATGAAAGTTCTAAAGGATTGCACTATACTCTTTGTTCCGAGTTAGTTGATGCCACTAGCGTTTTATAGTGTTAGGGTGACTTCGTATAATCATCATTTTTTACCATTTTAAATTTTACTGCTCTTCCTCTTTAAGAATGCATATATTTTGAGTTTTTTACCCAGTGATTTATATGAGTGTGATTTTTACTGTCATCCCCTCATGACCATGAACTGCACGGTAAGTCCCAATTTGATATAGTACCATTTTTCACTAATGTTTGTTTCTAGATCTATTTTATTTTTGTAATTCTTTCTAACTGGAATTTTAACTTAAAGGGCCTTTTTTTTGGAATTCCCCTCCCGTTTGTTTGAGATATTGCTCATTTGGGGACTCCAACCCACGACCCTGGGGTTGTAGACGGAGAGATGCTGACCATCTAGGGTTGGCTGATAAAGAAAGAGTAACAACCAGTAAGGTTTTTCTAATATGGGAGCAGGAGAAAGCTGCAATACAACTGATTTGGTTCATTTTCATTTAAGTGCCCACAGTTCTATATCTGATTCGTCTAGCAATCTTAAATCAAAACATGAGATATCATGCTTCATGTCCATGAATCTAACCAACCAACTACTATTTGGTCATTTACTTAATACTTCACAAATATACTATAAATTGCCTTACATAAAACTATAGGTGTTTATGGGACGGGCTGAACCGGACTGGTCACGGGAAAAATAGCACGTCCGGTTAGTGGGGCGGGCTAATTAGTGGGCTGGAGTTTCGGGCTGGTAGTGGCTGGAAAATTCGGGTTCTATTAGGCACATCCAGATCGGGCTTATCCGGTTCAAACCGGCCCGGGTTTTTTAGTGTATAATATTTTCTTGTTCAATGTAATTGATACTTAAGTGTTTTCAAACTTCTAAATAATAAAATAAGTAGTTTAAGACATAAAATTATACTTAAACTTTAAACTATAAAGTGTTAAATTTGAAATTTAAATTTTAAAATTTGAAAATTAACATTAAGTGTAACGACCCGGCCGGATATTTTGAGTATTTTAGCTCTATTCCCTATTTATTTCCTCCTCTATGTTATATTGTGGTAATGTGACTTCGCGGAGTGGTTGGTTTGGTTTCGAGTAAGTCTCAGAGTGAAATGGGACACTTAGTCCCAAAGTTGGAAGCTTAAGTTGAAAGAGTTCACCGGAGTTTGAATTTTGTGTAAACGGCTCTGAAATAGTATTTTGATAGTCGCGGTAGCTTCATATGGTGATTTTGGACTTAAGAGCGTGTTCGGATATTGATTTGGAGGTCTGTATGTCGTTTTGGCTTTGGTTGACGAAAGTTAGAAAGATGAAGGTATGGAAGATTAAGAAGTTTGACTGAGAGTTGACTTTATTGATATCGGGGCGGATTCTAATTTCGGAAGTTGGAATAGGTCCGCTATGTTATTTATGACTTGTGTGCAAAATTTGAGATCAATCAGGGTTAGCTTGGTATAAATCAGCATTAGTTTTGGAAGTTGGATGTCATGGTTTCAATAAGCTTAAATTGGGTTGCAATTCATAGAATCGATATTTTTCATTGTGATTTTATACCTCGAGTAGGTTCGCTATGTGTTTTGGAGCTTGATGGTACGCTTGGACAGGGTCCCGGGGCCCCCCGGATGTGATTCAGATTGAATCCGGTATTTATTTTAAACTTGAAAGAATTTTGTCCAGCTAAGGTTCTGGTGCAATAGCACCTGCGCACTTTGGGCTGCAGGTAGGGGTGTTCATGGTTCGGTTTGGAGCGATTGTTGTCTAAAAAGAAACCAAACCAAGTAAGTCCATTTTTCAAATATTGGAACCAAACCAAACCAATTAAGTCGATTTTGTATCGATTCGATTTTTGTCGGTGTTTGTTGGTTTTTTGAATTTTTTGATTATTTATCGGATTTTTTTCTTAAATTACAGTACCAAACACATATTCCGGTGACTATAATTTCACGTAACACTATCAAAACAATTTATCTTTGAGAAATCTATCATTTACCAAGATATATTGATGATAATTTACTCAAATAGTGATGAATAATTTATTTACTCAATTAAAAATTAATTATTTTTAACATGAAATAAATTCTTGTACTTAGCAAAAGAAAAATAACAATCAAACTAGAATGTAAAAGCATTAGATTACTATAATATCAAAGAACGATATTAAAAATACAAATGACTAATATGTACTATAAAATTTTATAAACTTTATATAAAATACACATATATATAGGTGTAATAATAATTTTAAGTAGCTACTTCTATAGTCGGTTTGGTTCGATTTTTTTCGGTTATTTTTTTATTTAAACCAAAACCAAACCAAATTTGATTGGTTTTTAAAATTAAAAACAAACACCAAACCAAACAAAACCTAGAATCTATCGATTTTTTTGTCGGTTTGGTTCGGTTTTTTGGGTTTTTATGAACACCCCTAGCTGCAGGTGCGGCACCACCGAAGTGACCTTTGAGATGTAGAAGCGAGGGCTAGGCTGGCAAGCTGTGACCGCAGATACGGTCGTTTCTTTGCTGAAGTGGACGCGCAGAAGCGACAAGGTTCCGCAGAAACGCAAGCGCAGATGGGCTCTAGAGTCTGCAGATGAAAAGACGCACCTGGGATAGATATTCTGCAAGTACGGAGCCGCACATGCGACTGTAGGTCCACAGTAGCGGAATTACTGGGCTGAAAAGTGACAAATCGAGGGTTTGTTCCCATTCTTCATCTTCGAAGTTAGAGACCTCAATTTTTGGCGATTTTGAGAGAGATCTTCAAAGAGTTGATCGGGTTAAGTGTTTCAAACTCAGATTTGATTATTATACATGAATGCATCATTATTTTTACCATTTAATTAATGTTTTGATACTGAAAAATTGGGGAAATTTGTGTCATCTTCATGAGCGATATTTTGTGGATTTGAAGGTCGATTTGAGGTCGGAATTGAATTATTCTTGTATGGTTGGACTCGTTATTGAATGAATGTTCAGATTTTGTAAGTTTGGTCAGGTTCCGAGACGCGAGCCCGGTGTTGACTTTTTGAGTTGACTTTTTAATTTTCTTTAAATATTGCAACTTTATTATCCGAAATAGTTTCCTATGGTCTGTATTTTTGGTATAATGTTACATTGATTAAATTTGAGCCATTCGAAATCAGATATTCACAGAAAAGGCTTACTAGTGGATTGAATTAGCTTGTTTGAGATAAGTATCTTGCCTAACTTTGTGTGAGGGAATTACCACTTAGGATTGGGGTTGTTTTGTGTCATTTGTGGTATGTGAAAGCCGTGTACACAAGGTACGAATGGGTACACGGGCTATATGTGATAATTGACCGGTTTAAGTTATGTAGATTCTTTTCATGACTTTAATCGAATTGTCATAACATGTTATATCCATCATCGTTAATCCATCCTTATATGCTTTATTTGACATTATTAATACTTATCTCATCTCTTACTTGTTATATGCCCTTACATACTTATTGAAGTTATTGTTTCCTTACTGCCTTGTAAAAATGTAATTTATCAATTATTAGGGGTAGGGGTTATTTTAGTAAGGGATAGACCGAAATGGCTAAAAGTGCAAAAAATGATTGTTTCCCGACGATCATATTTTATTTTGACCATTGGCAAAAGTAAAAATTTTAAAAAAAATTATCCAACAGCAATAGGGCTGGAACCCGGTTAAAACTCGTGAACGGGTTACCGGGCTAGTCGGGTTCCTGTGCACCGGTAGACAAAAAAGGCCCGAACCCTTCCGGCACAACCCCCTACCCTAGCCAATCTGACGGGCCTCTTTTTCTCGCGAAATTGGGTTTTGACGTGTGACAACTCTTTTAAATAGGTATTAAAAGAGAAGAGTCGCTACCTAACGATTTTAAGGTGAGTTAGGACACATGTTGTGCAAATAAATCTACTTGACTAGTCAACATCACCAAAGATCGAGTAAGAGCTAAAATTACCTCAAAGAGAAGGTGTTAGGCGTTCTTCGAGGTCCACAACTGTGGGTCCCAGCCGAACTTAGAACTATGTGAATTATGTAATTAGACTAAGTGATCAAATAAACAAAGAGGATGTAAAGGTCGAAGAAGTTCATTATAACACAATTGGTACAAAATCTTAAGGACTACAAGGACACAACTACAATGTTAAATGACTAAATTTAGATATCAAGTATATAAAGAAAAGGGGGGTCCTAAGTTTTTTAGCCTAAAGGATCACCCCGTGCAACATAAATAAAACTTCGCAACCCCTTTTAGATAGGAGTTGCTCATAGTATTCAGCGGGCACAGACTATCATCTCCTGCTACCTGATTACTATGTTGAAGTTGTTTACCTAAAGCGTTCTAATTCAGTTCTAAGTCGTGTCCTATGCGTGCACTACCCGTCCTATGCATATAGTCCAGGTGTAATGATCCGACCAGTCGTTTTGCGTTATCGGACCCTGTTCCCCTAAATGAAACTTCCCATAGCGGCTTATTGTGATTTATGACTTGCGGGGGCTGGTGGTCCGGGATTCGGAAGTGTTTAGAGCAGTAAAGGAACACTTAGTTACTTAAGGTTGGCCTTTTTGGCCAAGTTTGACTTCGGTCAATATTTTGAGTAAACAACCTCACAATCGAGTTTCGATGATTCCGGTAGCTTCGTATGATGATTTCAGACTTGGGCGTATGTTCGGAATGGATTTTGGATGACCCGGGAGCGTTTCAGCGCCCAATATCGAAATAAGAGTTTTCTTAAGTTCATATTGTGGTTTGGGAATTGTTTTTGTGTTATCGAGGTCCGAATGGAATTTCGAGATCGGGAATAGTTCCGTTATGTCATTTATGACGTGGCTGCAAAATTTGGTGTCATTCCGAGTAGTATAGGTCAATTCGGCGCATTAATATCGAATTCAAGAACTTGAAGTTCTTAAGTTTTGATTCTAGGGGTTTTGAGGTGTGATTTTGAGTTTTTGCGTTGTTTTGAGTTTTTCGAAGGCTCAAACGAGTCCGTATTATGATTTGGGACTTGTTGGTATATTTGGACGGGGGCTCGGGTGGGACCGGGTGCCTCTCGGGCACCAAACAAGGCCAAAAACCAGCTGAAACAGTTGCTGGTGCACCTGATCTGGTGTCACCGCAGGTGCAGTTGCCCAGTCGCAGGTGCGGGATCGCTCCTGCGGTCCCAGCCTCGCAGGTGCGACCCCCAGGTGGGCTGCCCAGTTCTCGCAGGTGCGGGCCCTTTCCCGTAGGTGTAGAGCCGCAAGTGCGGACTCCTGCCTGCACGTGCGTGCCCAGGCCCTTGTCCCATTTTCCGCAGGTGCGAGCTATTGCTCGCAGGTGTGAGACCGCATGTGCTGAACCACTGCAGGCAGTGTGTTCTTTTAAAACACGGTAAATGTTCATTTTCTCCATTTTTCTTTCACCATTGTTAACCTAGAGAGCTTGGGAAAGAGCCAATCCACCTAGCTACTGATAAGATAAGTAAATTCTACCCTAGTATTAGTTTAATACATGAACTACTAGTTAAATTAACTACTTAATTAGTGAAAATCAAGGAATTGGGTAGTAACCTGGGGATTTCGAGAAATTAGAGAATTTCCCGTGAATTGGCTATGAAATCATATATTAACGAACTTTAGGTTATGGGTGAGTGTTTCCTTCGATAATTTTCGGAATCCGGGCGTGCGGGCCCGGGGGTGGATTTTGGGATTTCTTCAAGAATGATGAATTGACTAAATAAGTAGGAGAATTCCATGCTTTGATTATAATTTGATATATTTACGTAACGTTTGATTAGTTTCGAGTCCTTAGGAGACGAGTTTGGAGTTTCGGGCGCGTTCTTGGTCCGGGAGTAGATTCGACACGAGGTGATTCTCGTTTCTAACCTCGTAAGAGGGAATTGTCCCCATAGGTGATTTAAATGCTATGTGTGATGTTTGTGGGGACCACGTACGTACAAAGTGACGAGACTCCATATGTAGCGGCTATTATTATTATGTCCGGGTAGTTAGGCCCACATCATGCCTTGTGTACTTCCTCGTAATGAATTATATGTTATCAATTCATGTGATATGTAGCATTTGTTCCCTGAGATTTATGGAATTTGATAATTTGAAGGAATTGATTATGGAAAGTAATTTTAAAAGAATATTGTGTGTGCATGTGACCGCTTCGCAATTTACATTCCGCGAGCGGAGTGTGATTTCCCCCGCTCTCATGGGAGCGGGCTGTACGCCACAGCGGATTGAAAGATGCACTTATGGTTCGGGCCGTTCGACCTTCAGCAGTGCATAGATATGATTATTTTATTGCAAAGATGCACTTATGGTTCGAGCCGTTCGACCCTCGGCGTGCACAAACATGATTATTTTTATGGCTCAGGCCGGTTGTCCTTATCCCGTATGCACATGATAAATTGTTACTGAATTCATGGATATTGATTTGACAGANGAGATAGTGGGACTGTATATTATATCTTTTGTATATTCTGTTAGTATGCATGTAGGACTTGTGACACTAGTTCCTGGCACACACGTGGTAGTTATTATGGATTACGGGTCTGTATATATATTGGCTCACGCCTCCTTATGACCGCTTTTTATTAAAACTGGCTAATTATCCTTTTCGATTTATGTTTTAAGCTTTAAAACATGGTATATGTTGAAATGTTTAATCAAATAAGAAAGAACCCCTAGTAATTGAGTGTTGGCTTGCCCGACCCCGCCGTTGGGCGCCATCACGACTTGAGTTAGGATTTTGGGTCGTGACACCAGGAGGCTTTGGACTTCTATTTGGGTGGTTCTGGACTTACTTAGTTTTCTCAAAAATAGTAAATCTAAGTGACATTCAAAACATGTAGGACTGCATATAAAGACAATAAATGGCTCAAGTTGGCCTCCACATGTAAGCAACAAATGTACGCGAGCAGGTTCATAGTATAGGCAGTAGACAAATTTCGGAATTAAGATGAATTAGAGTCCTTAAATCCTATAGTCGTGGATTCTATGTGATTCTGATTGTCAAACGTACAAGCAGTACTACGACTTTAGACTAAGTAATTTGCAGATTATAGGTATTGCGAACCCTATATGCATGATCTCTAATTATTTGCGCAATGAGGCAATACAACTATTTTGGAAGACTCAGGATTAACAACATTGATTTTATAGATAGGCTTTCTAGGCGAGTGAGAGTATTCTGTAGGCAGGATTTAACAGTCGGCACTCTGACTTGATTCTATAATACTTTATCCCCTATAGGCATGTCATCTAGGTAGGGCAGGATAATGAAAGCAACAGAAACAGCTAATTAGTTAGTTAAAAATCCTATAGACATGGTATCTAGATGAGCATTAGCAAAGGCATGTATTATGATATCCTATAGGCATGATGTCTAACAAGTAATTGCATATATCAGATTACATCAATTTCTCAACTCAAACTCATACAAGAATCCACACTAAGTCCAAAGGGAAAAATTTCTTTCCCAACAAGAGCAAATGAACAACTTAACCACACAAATTAACAAACTATGCGTGACAACCAAGTAAAACAACTGTGAAACCTACTAACATTGGTTCTAGGACATAGATACAGAGTCATAACCATATTGACAGGACTCACATAAGGCATATTAGAGCTTACATTTTAGAAATAGATGGGTTTTGAACATGAAAAATAGGATAATCAGTAGAGCTCTTTAACATGGTGATTTTAACATAGAAACTAATAACAGAGGTTCATGATCGAGTAATTATTCAATCAAAGAAAAGGGTGTAGCATGATAAACTCATTAAGAGGATTGAGGAAGGCCAGTTTACAGGACAAACACACACATGCTAATTCCTAGCAATCAAGACATTAACCAACATGGGTCAGAGATAAATTTTAAACAAGTGAGTCTTATTCGTAGCAAATATTGTCAGAGAGATATGCAGTTTCATATGAAAGTGATCACATGCATCATGGAAACACTAATAGCAATGGCCTACTATAAGCCTCAGCAATGTCCTAAATCGTGAGATCATGCATCACTTAAAAGGGAATGAGACAAGAAAGCATAACTATTTGCACCCAATTGCCTAGATAGCAGGAAGAACTAACATAGCAATTTTGATCCTAGAATTCATCTTAAACCAAACATGTAACAGAGTTTGAATGGAAACATGCTTCAGTTAATGAACGTAACCTCATAGGTCTATCTTATTGGACAAAAGGACATCACAAAGTCTAGAACTCCAACATAGAAGTGCAAGATTTAGCAGAGGACACATATTAGTCTAAAACCGACTAAGAAAAACTGGAATTCATTCTAATAACCAAAGCATCTCATGTATACTGAAACCTAATGAATTCAAATAACAAAGAACATGGAATTGTAGGGGGTCATAGTATAATATCACGACAGTACAGTATCGGGGACTCATAAATAATGTGGAAACTAAATCATGCTCACAGAATTGAAACATCACTGACACATAGAACACATATAGATCAGTAGAAGGAAAATAGTTAACATTGCAAGAGTTAAGGACACTAACCAGTAGCAAAATTAGACGAGCAAAAGAATAAGGCTTTTTGAATACTGGTAGAAAAACCTCAGGTATCCGATGCTTTAGAGTTCACAAGAGCCTCGTAAGGGCCACAAGCAGTGCTTACACCGGACGAAGTTGATAATATTATGGCCTTGGCTTTCAGGCTGTCAAAGAGTCAAGTCTTTTAGAGAAGATGAACGAGTGAGGAAAAAACATTGAGTGCAGTAGTAGTGATGACTAGGTCCTTTTAAGGGGTTAGGGAAGGGGTTTTTATAGTGTTCAAATTAAGAAGATAAACATGGAAATTATCAGTCAAACACAAGAAAGGGAAGAAGATATCACATGTAATCAAAATCAGCAAAGGAAAAGGAAATTATCAAACCCCAGTTAGGTCCAAATGTATGAGAATCGAACCAAGAATCAAGGATCCTTCCTTGTATGATGTATATAGACAAGATATCATCCAAATCCCCACAGAACCAGAGTCGATCAAGCCAAATCTCAGAATATTATTCTAGCCAAAAATAAGGCAAGAATTTTAGGTAACACCACAAGCGCGTATACACCATCGTAGTACCTCAAAATAGGTAAGTAAATCATGGATTGATTCCATGTTTAGGTTGGAATCAGAGAGAATTATAGACGGTTCTAGGGTTTCTTTTAGAGACGAGAGAATATTCGAGAGAGTTTGGGGCGACTGTTAGGTGGGGAATGAAAATTAGGGTTTGGGGTTGGGTTAATTAAATATGAGAGGGAATCTATAGGCTGTTGATCTTTGAGATCAACGGCTGAGATAGAATAAAGAGTGGGTGGGTTGTTTGAAATGGGTCATTACAGGGTTAAATGAAGAGGATGTTTGTTTTGGGCGGCTGAAGGGTTTAATGGGGATGGGCCGCTGGTTTGGGCCTTGTTTTGGTCCAAAATTAGTCCCATATTAGGTTATGCAATAAAATACACAAAAATTGTTAATAAATAATTTATAAAACTATTTAATATATAATAAAATACTACTTGTGCAATAAAATGATTGAAAATAATAACTTAACATAATAAAAATATAAAATACTATTTTAGCGCAAATAATGTAATAAAATGCAATTATGCATGAATATAGGTCATTATTGCAAATTTATATAAATAGCTTAAGAAAGCATAAATAAAATAAAATAAAATATTTTAAACATATATGTTGATGCAAATCAATTTTGAAGCTCTAAGAATGTGGAAAATTATAGAAAATACATGTACAAATTCTTATAAATTAGGTAATAATGTAAAAATGACATTTTGAAAGTACATATATACTATTTTAAAAATATGAGGGCAATTTCCCCTCTTTACCCGAGAATGATGAAAGAGTTGTCGGGTAAAGAAAATGATGACCAATCTTGGCCGAGTTGAATGGGGTATGATGTGGTTTAAAAATGGGGGTCGAACCCTGGTTCCTGAGTTGCCTACATATCCCTGCAGTTACAGGAATCAAGTCGTGTGTAGTTTTGGGTCCAACGGTGAGCTAAACCGATGGAGTTGTTATAAGAATAGTTGTATATTTTGAAAAGGTTCTTTTGGTAGGACAGTATCGTGCGCGGAGTCATGAATGTGAAATGAACGTTGCGGGTGTATCATGAGGCAGATATCTGAACGGTCATAGAGAGAAAGGTAGGCAATGTCGGTTACGTTTGAAGTATTCAAAGGATGTGAACGTTGTGAACAAAAATTGGAGCGAAGATTGCTCTTGTTTGCAGAACAATTACCTCCCGAGTTACCTGCAAAACTTTAAAACACGATGCATGCGAATATATATATATATATATATATGGGTTATTGCGAAAATTTAAACACGATGTAAATTCCCTTTGGATCATGATGGTTGCCTTTTGGATGGTGGGGATGATGTCCTTAGATCATGATGTCCTGGGCCATGAAACGTATAATAAAGGGATTTGCATGCCATGAAATGGTGTCCTCAGTCCATGAGGATGGTGCCTTTGGGATATGACGCCTTTGAATAATGATATGCCGCTTTGGGAGATCCTCAGGCCATGGAATGGTGTCTTTAGGCTATGAGGATGATGCCTTCAGATTATGACGCCTTCGGACAATGTGGCGATGTTTCAGCCCATGAAATTCAAGTATGTGGTAATATCAATCGCTCGACAAAGGAAACAGGTGATGCTTAGTCACATACGAGAACGAGACAAGACAAGACAAGGCTTGGTCTTGTGGGAGATGAGGGCAGTGCTTAGCCCGATGCAAAGAAGAGAGACAGTGCTTAGTCTCATGCAAGGAAAGACAGTGCTTAGCCTTGTGCAATTACAGAGGCAATGCTTAGCCTTATCCAACAAACGGAGACAATGCTTAGTCTCATGCAAGAAAATGAGACAATGATTAGTCTCATGCAAAGAATGGAGACAATGCTTAGTCTCATGCAAAGAAAGGTAGTGGTTAGCCTTATGTGATAAACGGAGACAATGCTAGTCTCATGAAAAGAAAGGCAGTGCTTATTCTTATAAAATAAACGGAGACATTGCTTAGTCTCATGTAAGAAAGGGAGACAATGCTTAGTAATGCTTAGTCTCATGTAAAGAACGGAGAAAATGCTTAGTCTCATGCAAAGAAACGCAGTGCTTAGCCTTATGCAATTAAAGCAATGAGTGACAGTGAGAGAGTGAGGTATTTCTAATCTGGATGTGTTTGCATTTGGTCACTTGTCGGCATGAAGGTAGTTATTTGATGTGTGTATGTATTTTCGAATATTGATGTTTGCCCATGCCTGCATTCAAAGAAAAATTCTGAGTTTTGCGGGGGAAGGTCGGTTCGTGCTCTCGACTCCTTGTTTTCCTTCATTCCTGTCTTGAGGTCCTGTTTGAGTTACACTGGGCAACGCCAGGTTGTCATAGAAACAAAGTTCTCGAAAATATATATGCATTTGACAAATTATTTGCAAAAATATAGTTGTTTGGAATGTATTGTAGTATGTGAGATCAAATAATATAGATGAACTGGTGATTGTGATATATTTAGAGACATTGCAACCTCCTTGCTTTAGAATTTTGAGGGTCCTCCTCAAAATTCTTCCCCAGTTTAAATGCATTATTTTGACAATGTTTTTCGGTTGTTCCGCATATAACGATGTCGACTAGCCTTGCGACCTTTCCCTCGTTTCTGATCATGGAAAAATAAAAAATTTATTAAGATGTGACCGAACCCACAGGGCTGCCTACGTATCCCTTCTTAAACGGAATCAGGTCAAGCGTAGTTCAGTTACATCAAGTGAAGAGGCGCGAACAATCCTAAACATAGTATCTCTTGATTGCGTCTGAGTTAATAGGTTTTGACTAAATTTCTCCGTCCATTTCTGCAAGTATAAGTGCTCTTCCTGTCAGTACCCGACGAACCATGCAGGGACCTTGCCAATTGGGTGAAAACTTCCCCTTGGCTTCATCTTGATGTGGGTATATTTGTTTTAGCACCAATTGCCCAGGTGTAAATTGCCTTGGTCTGACCGTTTTGTTGAAGGCTCTTTCCAGCCTGTTCTGATAGAGTTGACCGTGACACACCGCATTCATTCTTTTACAGTTAATGAGAGCTAGTTGCTCGTATCGGCTCTGTACCCATTCTGCATCACTGATCTCGGTTTCTTGTATAATTCTTAAAGAAGGGATTTCTACTTCGGCAGGAATAACTGCTTCAATTCCATAAACCAATAGGTAAGGAGTTGCCCCAGTTGATGTGTGAACCATGATACAATATCTGAGTAGAGCGAATGGCATCTTCTCGTTCCATTGTTTGTAATTGGCTACCATTTTCCTCTATATCTTCTTGATATTCTTGTTGGAGGCTTCTACGACTTCGTTCATTTGTGGCATGTATGATGTGGAGTTCTTATGCTTGATCTTAAAGGTTTCACACATGGCCTTCGTCAGATCACTGTTGATATTGGTGGCGTTATTGGTGATGATTGACTCTAGTACTCCGAACCGACAAACAATGCGGTCCTGGACAAAATCCACTACAAGCTTCTTAGTTACAGCTTTGAAGATGCGACTTCAACCCATTTTGTGAAGTAGTCTATGGCCACTAGTATGAATCTATGCCCATTTGAAGCGGCAGGCTCGATCGGGCTGATGACATCCATACCCTAATCCAAGAAAGGACAAGGTGAACTTGTTGCATTGAGTTCATTTGGTGGTACCGTATCATGTCAGAGTGTATCTGGCATTGGTGGCACTTTTGAACAAACTTGATGCAATCTGTTTTTAAAGTCATCCATAATTACCCCGCTTTTAGATTTTTTTTGGCTAAGGTGAACCCATTCATGTGCGGTCTGCAGGTTTCGTCATATATTTCCTCGAGCAATCAGGATGCTTCCTTGGCATTGACACACCATAATAATCCCAAGTCAGGAGTTCTTGGGATAGAATTCAAACATGTTTCGAGGGTTCAAAATGAGTTCGCATGACTTTGTAGGATTCAGTTTCAGATTATACCTTCGAAGCCGATTGAAGAATTTCCTCTGATCTGCTATGTGATCTGTACTCCTTTTGTATTTGATGATAATTTCATCCATGTACATTTCTATATCTTTGTGTATCATGTCATAGAAAATAGTTGGCATGTCTCTCATGTAGGTGGCTCTAACGTTCTTCAGACCAAATGGCATCATCTTATAATAATATATTCCCCACGGCGTGATGAAGGCTGTCTTTTCACCATCCTCTTCATCCATCCAGATTTGATGGTACCCCGTGAACCAATCCACAAAGGATTGGAGTTCATGTTTGGTACAGTGTTGATCAATATATGTATATTAGGTAATGGGAAATCATCTTTAGGACTCGCTCTGTTTAGATCTCGGTAGTCAATACATACTCTGACTTTCCCATCTTTCTTCGAAACTGGCACAATGTTGGCTAACCAAGTTGGGTACTCGGTAACTGTAAGAGCTTTGTCTTTGATCTTCTTGGTGACCTCCTCTTTTATCTTCAAACTCATATCCGGCTTGAATTTTCTGAGCTTTTGTTTTACCGGTGAACATGTAGGATTAGTGGGTAGCCTGTGAGCTACTATGGATGTGCTCAAACCCCTCATATTGTCGTAGGACCATGTAAATATATCTTTATATTCTTTTAGGGATCTGATGTACTATTCTTTCTCTGATGGTGATAAATGGATGCTTATGCGTGTTTCCTTGACCAGTTCGGAATCCCCTAAGTTAACTGCTTCAGTTTCGTCCAATTTGGACTTTGGCTTGTTTTCAAAATTTTCCAATTCTCTTACGATTTCCTCAGGTATCGTATCATCTTCCAGGTCCTCTGAATCACTATCCTTATGTTGCATTGTATCATTACATGTCACAGTCACAGGTTCATCGAGATAGGTAATAATAATGCTAGGAACTCGGCGGGCCTGGGACGGTGCAACAGTCCAGTTCTTGAGAATAGTTCCTCTTTCCACGGTTTGAATGGTAAGGTCTTCCTCCTCCTCCTCAACTATTGCACTGCAATCCGTATCTTCTTCATCCAGAAATAACTTCCTCATGCCGGCTAAGACTTCATCTACCTCAGATTCCCACATCACGTCTGCTTGTTGGAATGTTTGTTGTAGAGGTGGTACCGGTTGTTCCAGTGGATAATAAGGACCACACTATGGCGGTGACCAATATTGGTACTCTTGACAAGTATACTCATACCCGAGCCCAAAAGTTGTACCATGACGTTTTGGTTGTACTGGTTTGGTGATCCATTGGAGGGTTTTGGCGAGACCCTTGCCAGGTTCATACCATGTCCATAGTAATATGCTTTCTATCTTGTTACTCCATCATCGATCCTTTTCGATTGCGTTAACCCACTCAATGTGATGATACGTCTCCCCACCCAACTTCTTCCTATTCTCGATGACTGGAACAGTCTAATTGGTGTAGATGGGGTTGCTTCCATCCCTGTGGATAATCACTTCTTGATGATTCCATTTGAACTTCACAGCCTGATACAGAGTAGAAGCCACTTCCCCAGCGACGTGTATCCAAGGTCGTCCCAATAACAGATTATAGGTAGCAGATATATCCAACACTTAGAACTCAAACCAGGTCGGGCCCATTTGTAGGTTGAGGTTGATTTCTCCAATTGTGGATCTTTGGGATCAATCAAACACCTTCACATTCATGCTTCGCACTCATATCTCGTACAGGCCTTTACCCAACCTCTTTAGAGTAGTCAGTGGGCATATGTTGAGACTGGATCCTCCGTCTATTAGGACCCTGGCGATGAATTTAACCTTAAATCGCACCTTGATGTGTAATGCCCTGTTGTGACTTAGTCCTTCTGGTGGTAGCTCATCTTCATGAAAGGTGATTTTGTGTCTCTCCAGTACCTGCCCGACCATGTTGTCCATCTCCCCACTAGTGATGTTGTTGGGTACATAAGCTTCACTCAACACTTTCATTAGAGCATTCCTGTGTGTCTCAGAGTTTTATAGCAGCGACAAGATGGATATCTAAGCGGGAGTTTTGTTCAGATGATCGACAACAGAGTATTCCTTTGCTTGTACTTTTCTCCAAAGGTCATCAATACCCGTGTCAATAATAGGCGGCTTAGATGTGGTTTCCTTGCTTGTTCCTCCCAAGTTCTTAGGTGTATAGACTATGTGTGTTATGGTCATGCCTTATGCCACAACTGTCTCCTCCACTTTTGCTCTCCTTTTTATCCTGGATTCCGCAACATAGTCCTATGGGATGGCATCAGACTGGTAGGATGGTGTGGGAGTTGTCATCACAGCAAAAATGTACAGTTACTTCAACCTCAAATGGTGTTTGGATTTGTACCACAACTGGTGTGAGGGTGACCGGAGACGTCTTAGGATCATCCCCCTCTCAAATGATTCTGATTGACCCTTCGAGGTCCCATTCTTCATCAGTCTCTATTACATTCACTCCCTTACCTCTGTGATCCGGGAAAGGATTATTACGCACATTTGGTGCAGTTTTCTTTGCCTGTATGACCTTGGTATCGATCAGTGTCTGAATCTTGTCTTTCAATGTGCGGCACTCATCAATTGTTTGACCTTTCATGCCTGAATGATAGGCACATATCTTGCTCGGGTTAATCCACTAAGAAGAATTATCTATAGCAACAACAGGTATGGGAGTGACATAACCAGCAACCTTCAATTTTTCATACAATTGGTCTATGGGATCAGCGATTGGGGTGTATTATCTTGGTGGTCTGCGGTCGAAGTTTTGTCGTGGTTTTTGATAGTTTTGGCGGGCAGGAAGAGGTGAATGATAGTATGTGGGTTGAGTTTTATAGGTGTGGTAGGTGGTAGCAGGTTGTTGGTATCTTGGGGGTGAAGGTTGATATGCGGGTGGAGGTGTTTGGTATGTGAGTGGAGATTTAGGACCTTGGGCCACCATTATAGCACCTACTTCTTTTTATTTGAAATACCTCCCGATTGCAAGGCTTTATTTGTGGCCTGTAGTGCTTCGAAATTCGTCACTATCCCACTTTTAATCCATTATTCTATTCTTTCTCCTAGGTTGATGATGTCGGAGAATTTATGGTTCTCAATAACCATCAACCTTTCAAAAAACTGCGGGTCTTGAGCTCTGACAAAGAACTTATTCATTTGTTTTTCTTCAAGCGTTGGTCTTACTTTTGCAGCCTCAGATCTCCACCGAGTAGCATATTCACAGAAGGTTTATGTTGGTTTCTTTTTGAGGTTTTAAATGTATAAAATCTGGTGCATTCTCAATGTTGAACCTGACTCTATCCATAAAGTCTGACACCATACTTATCCAGATCACCCACTTATTTGGATTCTGGTTGATAGACTAGGACAATGCATTTGTTGTGAGGCTTTGCATGAACAGTTTTACATGCGTATTTGTTCATTTTTGCCCACTCCTACAAGCTTGTCATAATATGTCCTAAGATGCACTTTTGGATAACCAGTTCCATCAAAAAATTCAAATTTGGGAGGTTTGTAACCCTCTGGTAACTCTAAATCTGGCTGAATGCATAAGCCTTCATAATTCAAACCTTCAACGCCTTTACTACCTTCGACATTCTTAACTCTACCAGCGAGCTTCTTGAGTTCTTCTGCCATATTCTTAATGAGCAGGTCCTTCTCGGTCGATTCGGGTATGTATAGGGTTTGTTGTGGGGTGTGGGGTAAGGTTTCCACATATATTGGATTGCTTTGGTGGACTCCGAGGATCTGGGCATAAGGGTGGTCATTTGTTGAGTTTTGGGAACATGAGTAGGTTGTGGAGCATCCTCGGGAGTGTAATAAGTGGTAATCTGTGGGTATTAGGTTGGGTGGTGATGGTGTTGTTGAGGAGTTGGTATTGGAGAAGGATTAAGGTTTTGGGGAGGTGTGGGGTACTCGTGTGGTGCATGGGGGTTTGGTGGCGGGTTTTGGTTTTGCGTGTTTTGTGGTGGTGCTTGGTTCTCGGTATTTTGATTTTGTTGGTTAATATCAAGGACATTTAGGGTGAGAGAGAGTTTTGCCAAGTTTCAGACCTTCTCAAGTTCTCCTTGTAGCTCCAAGATCTTTTGTTCCAGCCGTAAAAGCAGTTCATTCTATGCTAGAGTGCTTCGACCATCCGAAGTTTTGACATTCTCTTCCATGGTGGCGTTATCCTTTCTAATACCACTCATATCATCCATTTTCGTTTTTCCTTTGTTCTTACTTTTGGGATCGCTTGGTGGAAGAGGAGGTGGAGGACCTCTGGATCTAGTGTGATATGCTGCCGATGCCAGTATGCACGAACCAACCTTGGGGAATGGGAATAATCAAAAGAAAGAAAAAGCAAAAGGTAACCACGTTAGTAAGGGGTATTGAAAGAATGCTTGCAATATTAAACATGTTTTGCAAAATCATGTAATAATTCGCGTCCTAATTTGGGGACCTCGTTGTGCCTGAGGTAGGCCTAAGCGACACATAGACTTGGAGAAAATTGATGCCAATATTGCGTCATTTCATTAATGTGAAAATGAGCCAAACTTTTACTAAATCGACAATAGTAATGAAGTCATTAGTGGAATTTAGCCTTATTACAATCAAAATCTAAACTAAGATAGAAAATAGTAAAGAACATTATTTGCTAATCTATTTGTTCCCTGAAGGACCTTCTTCGTGCTTGTCTCTTTTGACTCCACCAATCAAGTTCCCCAAGTCGCGCATATCCAATAATAAGTAAGCCTTTGCTAGATGCCCTCCTTCCATGCCATCCGTGTTTTGACAATCTGCAAGCCTCTTTCTCATCTTTCCTTCGAGCTCCATCAATCCATGTTCTAGATATTCCAACCTCTCTGTGACTTAGTGGAGATACCCTTCAATTCATTTATAAACTCCATATCTATTTTATGTTGTTCCAGATGCCTAGCTTCCGACTCAAAAACCTTTTTGCGAAGCCTTCTATACTTGACTTGTGCCTCAACAGCATCATCGATGATCCTATTTTCCAAATTTACCCATGGCTTGATGTCTCCCGCTATAGCATCTACCAACCATGATGGATAGAAATACACATGACTGGCATGGTACCTGTCTGGCTCGATATTCTCTCTTTCCACAATGACCTTCTGGTTCCACATATGTTGTGCCTCGAACTTGAACGAAATGATGTCCCCTTTTAAATCTGCCTGGTACTGGACCATGTTGGAAACCCGAGGTATGACCTATTTTCTTCCTGCTTGTCTCATTACCCTTATAGGAGCATAAGGATAAATACCTCGCAACCCGATAAATACCAAGTGAGTAGTATCCCTCGACCTGATGATGAACTCACTGCCAGGAAACCACTCAAACATCCAATGTACCTTCTCGTCTATTAGATTGCTGAAGAAACGTACCCAACTTACAGCACTTACGGGCTGTGCGAACCTATCTGGGATGAATTTCATTCTCTTTAGATGGTGATAAGTTATGTAGTCATTCAATGAACATCTCTTGGAGATATTCTCCCCTCTGAAAGTGTTCCAATAGCCAGATTTGCAGTAATAGATTACAAGCTTCAAAATGTCCTAACCCTTTCTTGCACCGATCTAAAGCGCGGTATAGTTCAGCTAGGATCATAGGGATGATGGTGTAGGTTTTCCCCTCGATGCCTTCCATTAAATTTCTTGCAACCATAGCTAAACGAGTATGAATTATTCCCCCTTTCATTACAAATATCAACAAACCCAAGAAGCAAATGATGAATACATAAACTCGGCGTGTATCTAACCTAGGGGAGGTAATGGAAAGTTCCTCATGATGAAGACGGTACGCCTTACCATGCCCATAACGCTCATAAAGAAACCCAAAAAGGATGTAGGATTTCTTTAAGCAAAGCAATTCTTAATTTTTCTTAGAGCCCAACATCTTTAGAAAACCACGAGGCGTGTGATTCTCTTGTACTAGTAACCTCGGACTATCCCATGGCAGCTTAGCAAAACCTCCTATATTTTCTAAGAGAGGAGTCATTTCTGTGTCACCAAATCGGAAGACCGCTCTTTTCTCATCCCAGAACATGGTAGCAGCCTCAATCAAAGCTCTATTTGGTTGGATACTAAGCAAAGACGGAAAGTCACCAAGTATTCTTCTCACATGATTCTTGTCACAAGGCGCAAGGTCTTTCCACCAATCAAGTAGCAGAGGTGGGATGTTTTGGACCATGCCGAACCTGGGGACTTCATGCTTCATTTTCTGCAAACAAATAAAGGTTATCCCTTTCCCCCTCTAGATCCGGCCATTTACACGATAATAATCAACATATTGGCATATTTTCGCAAAGTAATTCACATAACATGACGATGCCCATTGGGATTGTGGAAATCCCGTCGGTCTTTGGACAAGGATTATCTTAGAGGGCTATTACGTTAACAACGTTTTAACCCGTACTAGGTTTAACATGATGCATGTACATCTGATATTGGAGTAAGGTTTCTAGAATGGTCTAGACAGGTACTCTCAAGTGGACAACTTGAGAGGGAAAGGCACGGGACCGTCAACTGCACCGCTGATCGACTAGTCTACCGCAAATAAGCCTTTCCAATTTTAAAAGGGTAATTTTGGAAGAACGCAAACACTCATAAAGCGCCACTATGTTGATAATTGGCACGACTCGAGTATGATGTGGAGCATGCTTTAAGCAGAGATAAATACACGTTGCCAAGTATTTTTCATGATGAAATATGTAAACGCATTAAATAAAATAGAAAGAAAAAACAAGGAAAGAGAAGGAAGACAAAAAGGAAGAAGTTAGTGTAGTTCATAGAATATAGGCAAAGCAAGTAACGAAGTAGGCATGATATAGAAATTTGACAAGATAAAGAGCGGTCATAGCAAGTAGATGTGAATAGCGGAAGGGATATTCATGTCATAGCAAATTAGACAACAGAGGTGAGAAAAGGAGGGGATATGCAGGTCATAACAGGTTTAAACAAATAGAGGTGAATAAGGGAAGGGATGTGCTCGTCTTTTCGTCTTCTTGAGAAGAAGGTCTATCGAAAATAGCCTCTCTACCCCATTGGGGTATAGGTAAGGTCTGCGTACACACTACCCTCCCCAGACCTCACTTGTGGGACTATACTAGGTCGTTGTTATTGTTGTTGTTGTTGTTTTTGTTGTTGTTGTAAGGGAAGGGATGTGCATAAATAAAATAATCCACATAAGTCAAGTTCATTATGGTAAGAGCATAAGTATATCCTCAGCAGAGTCACCATGATGTCGCGCCCCTTTTTCTCACGAAATCGGATTTCAAGAAGTGACACTCTCTTAAATGGGTATTAAAAGAGAAGAGTCACCACCTAACAATTTTAAGGTGTGTTAGGGCACCTATTGTGCAAATAACTATGTTTCACTAGTCGACGTAACCAAAGATCGGGTAAGGGATCAAATTACCTCAAAGAGAAGGTGTTAGGCAATCTTCGAGGTCTACAACTGTGGGTCCCGCCCGAACTTAGAACTATGTGGATTATGTTATTAAACTAGGTGATCAGATAAACAAAGAGGATGTAAAGGTCGAAGAAGTTCATTATAACACAATTGATACAAATCTTAAGAACTAAAAGGATACAGCTACAATGTTAAATGACTAAATATAGATATCAAGTATATAAAGAAAATGGAGGTCCTTTTAGATAAGAATTGCTCATAGTATTCAGCGGGCATAGACTATCATCTCCTGCTATCTGATTACTATGTTGAAGTTGTTTACCTAAAGCGTTCTAATTCAGTTCTATGTCGTGTCCTGTGCGTGCACTACCCGTCCCATGCCTATAGTCCAAGAGGCTTTGGACTTCTATTTGGGTGGTTCTAGACTTACTTAGGTTGCTCAAAAATGATAAATCTAAGCAAAATTCAAAACATGTGGGACTGCACAAAAAGACAATAAATGGCGCAAGTTAGCCTCCATATGTAAGCAATAAATGCACGCGAGCAAGTTCATAGTATAGGCAGTAGACAAATTTCGGAATTAAGACGAATTAGAGTCCTGAAATCCTATAGTCATGGCTTCTATGTGATTCTGATTTTCAAACGTACATGCAGTGCTACGTCTTTAGACTAAGTAATTTGCAGATTATAGGTATTGCAAGCTGTCGCGCCCCCTTTTTCATCGCGGAGTACGGGTTTCGACATTTTGGGACAACTCTCTTCCTTTTGGGACGGGGTATGGGATTTGAAGAGTCGCCACCAAACGGATTAAGGTGCGTTAGGTCACCTAAATCAAATAACTCATAAACCGATTTACATCACTAGATATTGGTTAAGGGCTCAAAATTACTTTGAGGGGAAGGTGTTAGGCACCCCTCGAATGTCCACAACGGTGGGTACCGGCCAAACTTAATTTAAGCGAATTAGTCTTTTAAGAAAATAAAGCAGTTTAAACAAATAGAGATTACTTTAAAACAAGAATTAAATGGGTCCTAAGTTTATAAGCCTATAGGATCACTTCCATGCAATACTCGGTAACCTTCCCCAAATTGAGGTGTTACGCGTAGCATTAACGCACATGTCATCATCTCCTTTACTACCCAGTTACCCTCCCCTTTTCAATTATTACCTAAGTGTTCTAATAACATCCAGAACGTACCTTATGCGTGCATTACCCATCCCTGGAGATGTTTAGGACCTCTATTTAAGGTGGTTCTAGACTCACCTATCTTGCTTAAAAGGAGAAAACTAAGCGCCAAACAAAAATCAAGTAGGACTATCACATAAGGAGCAATAAAGGGGGCTCATGTTTACCTCCACAAATAGAAAAACAAATGCACGCTATCCAGACAAGCGATTTTTAATGATTTAGGATCCTATAGGAAGGATATCTAAATTGTAACGACCCAACCAGTCATTTTGGGCTCTACCACGTCGCACAACGGTTTAAAGTTGTGAGCAACTCCACTTCAGGTATTATGACTTGCAGGTGTGGTCGGAATTGAATTTCGTAAAGTTTAGAGTTGATTTGGAAAATTCTCACTTTAGAAGCCTTAAGTTGGAAGAATCAACTAAGATTGGAATTTTGAGTAAACGACATCCGAATCAGGATTTGAAGGTTCTGCCAGGTTCGTATGATGATTTCGGACTTGGGCGTATGTCCGGATCGGTTTTTGGATAACCCGGGAGCGTTTCGATGCATATTGTGGAAGTCAACATTTTTGAAGAATTTCATAAATTTGGGCTTGAAGTGTATTTCAGAGTTTTTGATGTCCGTTTGGGATTCCGAGTCTGGTAACATATTTGTATGGTGATTCTGGAGTTGGGAGCTCGATCGGAAGTGCATTTGGATGTCCGTAGGTCATTTTGAAGTCATTTGGCTAAAGATAGAATTGAAGGTTTTTGAGAAATCCGGTCGGAAGTGGAAGTTTTGATATCGAGGTCGGAATGAGAATCCGAAAGTTGGAGCATGTACGTAATGTCGAATATGATTTGTGTGCAAAATTTGGGGTCAATCGGACGTGATTTGATAGGTTTCGGCATCAGATGTAGAAGTTGGAAATTTCTAAGTTCATAAAGTTGGGATTTGGGTGCGATTCAGGGTTTCGATGTTGTTTGATGTGATTTTAGGCCTCAAGAAAGTCCGCATTATATTATGGAACAGGTTGGTATAATTGTACGAGGTCCCGGGGGTCTCGGGTGGATTCCGGGTGGTTAACGGATCAATATTGAAGTTGAAGAAAGTTGAAGGTTGCTGTCATCTGGTGTGACCACACCGGCGAGGCTTTGGCCGCAGGTGCGGCTAAGGCACCGCAGGTGCGAAATTAGGCTGGAGCCAAGGAGGCCGTAGGTGTGGGAGATTTTGGCGCACCTGCGAAAGCGTAGGTGTGATAAGGGGACCTCAGGTGCGTAAATCGTCCTGGGCAGAATGTTTTAAAACAAGGATTCTTGGTTCATTTTCTTCATTTCTTCTTGGTCTTAGGCGATTTTGGGAGGCTTCAAAGAGAGGATTCCTTCATGCAATGTCAAGGTAAGTAACTCCTTCATGCTTCTAAGTTAAATACAAGATTATATGCATGGATTAAGCACGAAAATTGGTAGGAATTTGGGAAATTATTGAAGAAACCTAGAAAATGGAAATTTGGATTTTTAGCCACTAATTGAGCATGAATATTTGAGTAAATTGTATATTTGAGTTAGTAAGGCTATGGGTAGAATATATCTTCGAGAAATTTCGGATTCCGGACACGTGGGCCTGAGGGCATTTTCGTCATTTCACTGAGCGAGGTTGGGAAAGTATATAAATTGCATTTGTTGTGAGTATTAGGATGAATTTTCATTGCTTTGCCGTTATGTGGTAGTTTCGGAGAATTGTGCGTCCGTTGGAGTCGTCGGAAGAGCTTGGAATCGGGTATTGGAATTTCCGAGCGAGGTAAGTCTCCTTTCTAACTTTGTAAGGGGGAATTGTCCCCCCTAGGTGAACTAATTAAGTATATGCTATTATTTTTGGGGGCTACGGACGCACGAGGTGACGGGAGTCCGTGCATAGCTACTATTATGTCATGTCCGGGTAGCCTAGGACCCACTAGCATGCCTTACCTGTTGTACCTGTGGTCTTGTCTATGATATTAGACTGCTAATATAATCAAAATTATAATTTAGTGACTAAGGAAGAACTAGACTTTATTTTATAAATCATCTAAAAAGAGAATTATTTCCTTCGCGGGCAATTGTACTTCCGAATGGGGTTGTGTTATTAATCGTTCTATAAACTCGGCAAGTGAATTTCGAAAAAGGGATTTAAATACTATTTTTGTTTTTTCAAACGAGAAATCGGCCATTTACTTGAGTATTTAAGTTCCCGACGTATTCGGGGTGGATTGTTGATTGTGTATGTCTGCATGTGACCGCTTCACAATTTACATTCTGCGAGCGGAGTGTTATTTCCCCTACTCTCATGGGAGCGGGCCGTACGCCACAACGGATTTTAAATGCACTTTTTGTACGGGCCGTTCTATCCTCGGCAGTGCATAGACATGATTATTATATCGAGAGGTTCACTTATGGGACGGGCCGTTCGATCCTCGGTAGTGCACAGAGAGGATTATTATATTGAGAGGTGCACTTTTGGTACGGGCCGTTCGATCCTCGGTAGTGCATAGACATGAGTATTTTTTTGATATGTGCACTTTGGTATGGGCCGTTCGATCCTCGGCAGTGCATAGACATGAGTATTTTTTTTGAGATGTGCACTTTTGGTACGGGCCATTCGATCCTCGGCAGTGCACATAGTTGATTATTATGACGGATCAAGCCGGTTGTCCTTATCCCGTATGCGCATGCTAAATTGTTAGATGTTTTTCATGATTTTTGAAGTGATAAGATATTTGGGGGAAAATAAAGAAGAAATTGTAGATTTATGATATTTGGGGGAAAACAAAGAGGAAACTGTTTATTTAAGATATTTTGGAAAATAATAAGAAAGTGGTAACTGGTTGTTTATTTCCAATTTTTACTTGGATTTCAGTGCCTTATATATATGTTGTTTTACTACCTTCACATGCCTATTGTGTTCATATTATACTGTTAATTAATATGCTGGCCCTTAGTGAGTGTCTAATTCGATCTCTCGTCACTACCTCTCTGAGGTTAGGCGGCTGACTTACAGAGTGCACGTTGTTTTTGTACTCATGCTACACTTGTTGTGTATTTTATTGCACAGGTACTTTCATAGCAATGTGGAATATTCGGAGACCTAGGCGAGCTGCATCATCCGGGGGCGATTCGCAGTTGACAGAGTCTCCCTCGTAATGTATTTATTTTGTTGTAAATTTCCTTGTCCAATTTGTATTTCGGACAGGCATTGTGATGATTGTATAAATTCTTAGAAATTGCTCATGTACTTGTGACACCGTGTTCTGGGATGTGTTGGGATATATTTGTCAAAGTTTAGTATTCAAACCACTATTTTTAAATTAACAGATTTTTATTTGGTTAATATGTAATAAAGTGAAAGGAAATGATTTTTTTTATAAATGTTAAACAGGAATTTATTTCGACTAATTAATGATTGACTTGCCTAACAATTGTCTTTGGCGCCCATGACGGCCTTAGGGATTTTTGGATCGTGACAACATGGTATCAGAGCTCTAGGTTCCCGTAAGTCTCAAGAGTCATGAGCAAGTCTAGTAGAGTCTTGCGGATCGGTACAGAGATATCTGTACTTATCTTCGAGAGGCTAAAGGGCTATTAGGAGTACTTCCCTTCTTGATTCCTCATCGTGAGATTTGATTCCTTTGAGGCTTATGCCTATATTTATTCCTACTCAATCTTACGCGTCGCGAAGCGCTTGCTATGAATACAGAAATTGAGGAATTGAATGGTGCTACGAATGTAATTCGAGATGTTTCCATGTATAATTGGCTGGGGTTGTTGTTATGGCCCTGCAAAGGAATAATATGTTGTTTCAGCTCAGTAGATGTGTTTCTGAGAGCCTTAAGGCTACGCTCAGGTAGTGATGATGCTTGCGATTAGTTATCTCGCGATGTCGATATTATGATAGAATGCTTGCCCGTATGTTGAGGGTGATGAATGGTTTGAAGGGAGGTCTTTTCAGAATGTGATTTCGAGATTTCGGTATTTTAGTTTCAGCAGAGGAAAGGCATTTGGATTATGAATGGTTTGGTTAGGGTTTATAAATTAGTAAGACTTGGTGTCTTCAAGTGAGGTGGGATATGCACCTGTGACGTGGAGTCATCGTCATTGATCGAATGGAATCTGTTAAGTTTGTCGGTGCTATGGTTTCTTCGGTTGCGTGGGGTCGGAGAATTGAGAAGAAGTATTGAACAATGCGGTCGACAGAGACCGTGAAGTGCGGTGGTTCAGTACCGGATAAGTGTTGATAATGAAGGTAGCTAGAGAAAGATGATCTTTGGAGAGTTTGAAGTCGTAGTGATCTATTGGTTTAAGGGCTACAAAGAATGATCCTGAAGTTAGGCTAGTCGGTGGTTTCATTTCTAGGAGACTAGGTGTAAGAAGCGGAAGTCGAGCAGTCGCAAAGTGGGGGAGCGGCAGCATAGCTTGGAATTTGAAGATATTGTCGCGCGTTTTAGTGGATGTCCATAAGGAGCGGGCGGACTAGTAAGTTGGTAAATGAAGCAGGGTCTAGAGTGGTTCAAGGGGTAGCTTTAGGCTAAGTGGGGGAGTCCCACCATCTACAGTTGGGTTGCAGGATTGTGTTATCATAGGGTTGCGGATTGTCGGCGTGTTAGCAAGTTATTACAGCTAAGGGAAATGAGTAAAATGGTAATTGTGCGTGGGATTTGATGAATATGTGCAAAAGTTGGCCCTGTCGGGCCAGGGTTAAGCTTTGGAAGATTCAAAATTTTGCTTAAGGCATAGGTGAGTTGTCAGGGTAGTGACTCGGTCACATGTTTCATTGAAAGGGGTGTTCATGTGCTAGGAGAGCCTTGGAGTTGATTGTATTCGGGACCAGTCAGAGTGGGTGACTCTCAACAGCGGTCCTAGTGAATTCAAAAGTTAAGGATGCGGTGTTGAAGGGTTTCAGGCAGCAGTATGATCGAGAATCGAGCTTTTGTAGAGTAATTTCTGAGAAAAAAGAGGATGGTTGGGATGTTCTATGATATGTTTCAGCATGCAGGATAGTATTGGAGGAGTGAGAGGAATAAACTCCGGATTGTAGAAAGATTATCATAAGGGTATGAGACGGGTTGCGGGATTTAGGCAACATAGTCTCGTGAATCAAGGCCACTCGGGATGAGTGAGGGTTGAGTTTGCTATGAGTTGAAGGAAGTTAATATTATTCCTGAGGCAATTGAAGATGATTAAAAGCAAACAGATTGATTAGCCATGGTTGAAATGGCACGTTTGTTGTAGTGATCAGTTCTTTTGAAGTGATTAAGTTATGCATGTGGTTTGTGCCGGTGTGTGCAGGGTTTGTCGGCCGTCATAATGGATTTCATGTGGGATCATTTGAGTGCTATGGCCTGTCAGGTGTAGACGGACCCGGGAAGGTTATGGTGGTATGGACTACTACTTAAGTATTTGTATGTTGGGTGATTGTGGGAATTCACTCGTGCGTTGAGATGGTACTCTTGAATTGAGTTAAGTAAAAGGTTTCTATATGATGAAGTGTTCACCCTATTGGTGGTTCAGAAGTTATGATGGAATTTTTGCGCTACCTCATATTGGCATGTTAGGTGCGGTAAGCAGTATGTAACTGGGAAATCGAGATTGCGGTTCGGTGTTAATAAGGATGTCATGAGCTCGGAAGAGCAAGAAAAAGTGATTTGAAAGTTCAGGGCAAACTGGTGTTATCTTCAGTGTCGCCTGAGATTGATATTCGGTGAGAGAGGCTTTGTACCCTGGTTATGGGTTCTTGATTTGTCTTACCGCGTAGTATGGTCAGTGGTGGATGTGTATACTTGCTACCTTGTGTGGAAGGTCGTGGAAGCTTGACCGCGAAAAAATTGTATAAAGTGTGACATGTAGTCACTTGATGGATTGAAGGTTTGGACTGAGTGTAAAGAAGTGCAATGTTGTGTATCTGAGAAGCTATGCCTAAAAGGCGTTCAGTTCATTTGGTTGTGGATTGTGGGGTGTTTGTCCCGGCTATGATGGTTGTTCTTGCATATTATGAGAGAAAGTGGGTTAATGTGGACCCAGGTAAGCTATTAGCCTAGTTTGGTGCGAGCAAGGTAGGCTCGATATTTGTGGATGGATTTAAATATGATTATGGGCTCCGTATGAGACAGGCATGTTCATTTAGTAGACCTCTTTTCATGGAAAGGTATTAGAACAACATATGTTGTTCCGTCTTCGTCGAATTCATGTGTTATCATGATTGTGTCGTGTGAGTTGTGAAACAGCTTAATAATTTCTTATGTGTTGAGGTCCCGCGTAGTGATGATGTTATGTGAGTAGGATGACTCTTGAGATCCAGAGTGTGTGTATATATATATCGCACCTCAGTTGTGCTTGAGTTTTGTAAGCATATGGCTTTATCAGTCTCCCCAAGATGGCATTATGCACTTAGCATGCTTATGATCGATATTCAGTAATTTGTGTAATAGTGAGCGATTCAGCTCTGTGTATATATCCTTATGTGAGTTTTATGATGGGATCGGGTGGCACGCCGCCACGGGTATGTTATTTGGATCGGATTGCATGCCGCAACAGTGTGATGATGAGAAGGGTTAATATGTATTTATTTTTCTTGTGTTTTATTTCCTAATTTTTGAGAAAAGTTCATATTAGTTGTGTGAGTTGAATAGTCTCTTCCTGGGTCATTTCTTATTTATCATGTTCGAGTTATGGCCTATTGGCACAATGTGATATCATGTGAGGCTGTTGGTCAAGTTGGGGTGATTTGTTGTCTGAGCAGTTCATACTGGATGAGACGGGATTATCGGATCAGGGATCAGTGCGATAAGGTTATGTGAAGTGTATATTAAAGAGAAAATACCATTATTCAGGTTCATAATGAAGTGATGATTCTAGTCAAGATGAGGTATTCAAGGATTTGTTAACTCTGCAGTTGGGTATGAATTTCTGCACATCTCCTCCGTTGTGGTGGTATCGTCAGCAATTTAGCAGGATGTATTTATATATATCATGAGGTGCATTGGGAGCATCAGATTCGTGGAATTTTGGCTATTTAGGTTCAGGGGATGTCATTGTGGTCAGATGATGAGTTATGCGGTGAATGGTGCTGATTCGGCAAAGGTATGCAGTCATGTCCTGGTATATCGGGTGGTGGATGATACGGTGTTTATGTATTGGAACTAGGCCTGGCAGAGAATTTCAAGTGTTGGAACTAGGTTCTGAGCTTATTATATGGATGTGATAGCGCGGGCAGGTGCAAAAGGTGTTAAACAGTGATTTCAGATAACCCTAGAGCAGTTCTTGGCACGTTCGAGGACGAACGTCGATTTAAGTGGGGGAGAATGTAACAACCGACCGGTCGTTTAAGGCTCTAGCGCGTCGTTCAGCGGTTTGAAGTCGTGAGCAGCTCCATTTCAGGTATTATGACTTGCATGTGTGGTCGAAATTAAATTTCGGAAAGTTTAGAGTTGATTTGGAAAGAAATTCTCACTTCAGAAGCATTAAGTTGGAAGAATCAACTAAGCTTGGAATTTTGAGTAAACGACCTCCGAATCAGAATTTGAAGGTTCCAGCAGGTTTGTATGATGATTTCATAGCGTATGTCCGGATTGGATTTTGGATAACCCGGGAGCGTTTCGATGCATATTGTGGAAGTCAGCATTTTTGAAGAATTTCATAAATTTGGGCTTGAAGTGCATTTCAGAGTTTTTGATGTTCATTTGGGATTCCGAGTCTGGGAACAACTTCGTATGGTGATTCTGGAGTTGGGAGCGCGATCGGAAGTGAATTTGGATGTCCGTAGGTCATTTGGCTCAAGATAGAAATTTGAAGGTTTTTGAGAAATACGACCGGAAGTGGAAGTTTTGATATCGAGGTCGAAATACGATTCCGAAAGTTGGAGCAGGTCCATAATGTCGATATGACTTGTGTGCAAAATTTGGGGTCAATCGGACGTGATTTGATAGGTTTCGACATAGGATGTAGAAGTTGGAAATTTCTAAGTTCATAAAGTTGGGATTTGGGTGCGATTCGGGATTTTGATGTTGTTTGATGTGATTTGAGGCCTCGAGCAAGTCCGCATTATGTTTTGGAACAGGTTGGTATAATTGGACGGGGTCCCGGGGGCCTCGGGTGGATTCCGGGTGGTTAACGGATCAATATTTGAAGTTGAAGAAAGCTGAAGGTTGCTGTCATCTGGTGTGACTGCACCTGCGAGGCTTTGGCCGCAGGTGCGGAGCCGCAGGTGCGAAATTGGGCTGGATCCAAGGAGGCCACAAGTGCGGGAGATTTGGGCGCACCTACGGAAGCGCATGTGCGATAAGGGGGCCGCAGGTGCGGAAATCGTCCTGGGCAGAATGTTGTAAAACAATTCTTGGTTCATTTTTTCATTTCTTCTTGGGCTTAGGCGATTTTGGGAGGCTTCAAAGAGAGGATTCCTTCATGCAATGTCAAGGTAAGTAACTCTTTCATGCTTCTAAGTTAAATACAAGAATATACGCATGGATTAGGCATAGAAATTGGTAGGAATTTGGAAAATTATTAAAGAAACCTAGAAAATGGAAATTTGGATTTTTAGCAACGAATTGAGCATTAATATCTTAGTAAATTATATATTTGAGTTAGTAAGGCTATGGGTAGAATATATCTTCGAGAAATTTCGGATTTCGGGCACGTGGGCCCGAGGGCATTTTTGTCATTTCACTGAACGGGGTTGGGAAAGTATATAATTTGCATTTGTTGTGGATATTAGGATGAATGTTCATTGATTTGCCGTTATGTGGTAGTTTCGGAGCGTTGTGCGTCTGTTGGAGTCATCGGAAGGGCTTGGAAGCCGGTATTGGAAATTCGAAACGAGGTAAGTCTCCTTTATAACTTTGTGAGCGGGAATTGTCCCCTCTAGGTGAACTAATTAAGTATATGATATTATCTTCGGGGGCTACGTACGCACGAGGTAACGAGAGTCCGTGCGTATCTACTATTATGCCATGTCCGGGTAGCCTAGGACCCACTAGCATGCCTTACCTGTTGTACCTGTGGTATTGTATGTGATATTAGACTGCTAAAATCATCAAATTTTTAATTTAATGACTAAGGAAGAATTAGATTTTATTTTCTAAATCATCTAAAAAGAGAATTTCTTTACTTCGCGGGCAATTGTACTTCCGAACAGTGTTGTGTTGTTAAACGTTATATAAACTCGGCAAGTGAATTTCGAAAAAGGGATTTAAATACTATTTGTCATTTTTCAAAAGAGAAATCGGTCATTTACTTAAGTATTTTTGTTCCCGACGTATTCAGGGTGGATTGTTGATTGTGCATGTCTGCATGTGACCGCTTCGCAATTTACATTCCGCGAGCGGAGTGTTATTTCCCCTACTCTCATGGGAGCGGGCCGTACGCCACGGCGGATTTAAAATGCACTTTTGTATGGGCCGTTCGATCTTCGGCAGTGCATAGACATGATTATTATATCTAGAGGTTCACTTATGGGACGGGCCGTTCGATCCTCGGCAGTGCACAGAGAGGATTATTATATTGAGAGATGCACTTTTGGTATGGGTCGTTCGATCCTCGGCAGTGCATAGACATGCGTATTTTTTTTGAGATGTGCACTTTTGGTACGGGCCGTTCGATCCTCGGCAATGCACATAGTTGATTATTATGACGGCTCAGGCCGGTTGTCCTTATCCCGTATGCGCATGCTAAATTGTTAAATATTTTTCATGATTTTTGAAGTGATAAGATATTTGGGGGAAAATAAAGAAGAAATTGTGGGATTATGATATTTGGGGGAAAACAAAGAGGAAACTGTTTATTTAAGATATTTTGGAAAATAATGAGAAAGTGGTAACTGGTTGTTTATTTCCAGTATTTACTTGGATTTCAGTGCCTTATATGTATGTTGTTTTACTACCTTCACATGCCTATTGTGTTCATCTTATACTGTTAATTAATTTGCTGCCCCTTAGTGAGTGTCTAATTCAACCTCTCGTCACTACCTCTCTGAGGTTAGGCGACTTACTGAGTACACGTTGTTTTTGTACTCATGCTACACTTGTTGTGCATTTTATTGCACAGGTACTTTCATAGCAATGTGGAGGATCCGGAGACTTAGGCGAGCTGCATCATTCGGAGGCGATCCGCAACTGACGGAGTTTCCCTCGTATTGTATTTATTTTGTTGTAAATTTCCTTGTCCAATTTGTATTTCGGGCAGGCGTTGTGATGATTGTATAAATTCTTAGAAATTGCTCATGTACTTGTGACACCGGGTTCTGGGATATGTTGGGATATATTTGTCAAAGTGTAGTATTCAAACCACTATTTTTAAATTAACAGATTTTTATTTGGTTAGTATGTAATAAAGTGAAAGGAAATGGTTTTCTTTATAAATCTTAAACAGGAATTTATTTCGACTAATTAATGATTGGCTTGCTTCACAATGGTGTCCGGCTCCATCACGACCGAATTTTTGAGTCGTGACATAAATGAGCGTAAACAGAATATATAGCAGTTTTATTAAAGCAAGGTTGTGAGTACCTATCAGTTTGCCTACTGATTTTGTTAATATCTTGAATCTGGGCACGTTTCAAGCAGCAAGAAATCGCGATTTTTAAACCCAGGATTTTAATTATCCTACAGGCTTGCCTAAGTGATAACCGGGCAGAATCCTATACACAAGATATTTAAGCGTTAATCAGATCATAATTTATAAACCAGTGATTGATTTTAATACGCAGATTTAGTCTTTTTAGATCCTATAGGCATGCTTTCTATGTGTTGAAACTGATTACAAGCATTATTTCCTATAGACATGATATCTAAACACAGAAACTTATTTTTACACTTACTTCCTATAGGCATGATGTCTAAGTGTTGAAAATATTATTACACTTATTTCCTATGGGCATGATATCTAAGTGAGTAAAGGTGTTAACCAATTGCGAAGCGAGTTCAACAAAGAAGATCTTAGAAACATGATTTCTAATGCACACAGGGAGGTTTTGAAAATATGATACTTGATGCAGAATTGATACACAGCCTAGAAGCAGTATTTCTAGGATGCAAGTGTGAAAATTAATGATAACTGGTAATAAGATAAGCCCTATAGGCATGTTTCTAATGACATGCATATAAATAATCACCACAACAACTTATAGGCATGATTTCTACCCGAATATGATAAAAGATATATAAAAATCACTCCCCAGCTTTTACTAATAACCCATATATGTTTTACAAGGATTACTATTACAGACCAATACAAATTAATTACATAATGAAAATCACTATACTATAGGGAGCCTTGGCAGGCCCAAAGTCAACCTGGAAGCCAGGCCTTCAATCAAATTTGGAGTACACCAGTAGTTCATAATACAACAAATAGGCTCTGGTGTGTCAAAGTTCCCAAGGGCCTCAGGGACCTCGGGCAATGATCACACTAGGGGGGCAGGACCCTAGATATCTAAGAGTAGGAGTTGAAAATAGTATATAGAGTATGGGATAGTTTTAGGAAAATAGTTTGGGTTTTAGAAGTGCATAGAAACAAGTTACAAGATCACAAACAAAACAGAATCAGATTGGGTGCCAATAGTCAAAACAAGAGTAGGAATACTGAATTGCAGGCAGAATAGGGACACAATTAAGTCAAGGGTTCATATTGCTGGAATTGACTTAGTTCATTAACTATTACTAGGGGAATCATGTAGACATGTATCAAACAGAGAACAACATGTTGAGATTAAGTGACAAAATCAGACAGTCATACAGAAAGGGTAGCCGGAGTTTAAGCACATTATCCTTGAAAGAAGTATATAGAAATCGGGAATTAATCAGGAACATGCTAAGGTAAATTACCAAAACATAAAACAGGACAGCATTTGAGGCATGCTAGTTGAGAAACAAGTAAACAAGTGTCATGGATCAAACAGGAATATGCTAAAGTATACTAACCATACTAACATATAGGACAGGGCAAGTTAACAGGAGTTAAGTCATGTTGGTTAAGAGCAATAAACAGAAAACATAAGGCAGATAGAAGCATGTTAAAGTCTAACTGCATAGCATATAGAATGATAATAGAAATGGATGCATACCAGTTAAGAAGTAGTAAACAAGAAGGTGAAGGCAAGTAGAATCCAAGAGTCTAGACTTGGCTTTCAGTCGGCTAGACAGTGCAGCAAACAGAAAGAACTACAGTTGTGAGTATGCGAGTGAAAGTAAGAGTTTTTGTGTGTGTAGGTGTTTCTGTATCTTTCTGTGTGTGTTCGTGTGTTTGAAAAAATCAGAACGAGGGTTTATATAGCATTCAGCAGAGTAGACAAATAAGGCAAAGAAAATTTAGAGTTCACAAATAAGGCATGCGAATAAAATTAACCAGTTAATTGGGGCTAAACTTAATCAAATAATTCAACAGAATCCGGAAAACACCCCTTAAATTAGGGTGAATCAATTAAAAACCAAGTTAGAGGTTTAACACGGTAAACAAATAAATCAGAGACCATTTAGGGGCCGATTAAAACAATCAAATCCCATAAATTGGGCTAGTAACATAATTAAGGCAATTAGTACCAATTATGAGTCATGAATAAGGAAAAATAAGTAAAAATCACAAAAGAAAACTAATCTTAACAGAAAAATATAATTTCGAACCCTAATTAGGCGAATAAAATCATTTATCCTCTATTAATTGACAGGACAAAGAATAACGGGCAAATATCAGAATAAGTAGTGAAGTAATTAGAAACCCTAGGATTAGAACATAGACATGAAAATCAGTCGAACAAATAAAGAGAACAAGAGTTAACCATTTAAAAAAAATTAGACTTTTTGCAGAAACTTAAGATGAAAACCTAGCTTTAAAGAAAACAAAAAGATCGGTCAATAATAAGAAAATATAGAAGATTTTGAAGAGAAATATCAGCTAAACTCAAAAACATCTCAAATATATAGAGATCTGAACCGACTCGAATAGCAAGTGACTAGGGTTTTAAAAAATGATAGAGGTGAGAAAACAAATCCGGTTTGGAATCATAGATTTAAGTCGTAGACATGAAGATAACAGTACTCACAAACATAGAGATGAACACAGGCAAGTTCATCGAGAAAGTTGAAAGGGTTTGAACTGAATCTGAGTTGACTCTCTTTGAGATTCCATCAAACCAAAAAAGAAATCGAATAGCCAGTAGAGATAGGAGGCCGGATAGTGCCTAACATCAAAGGGAAATCCCATGGATTTAAGGGTTTCCAGTGACAACGGCTAGGGTTATGGGAGAGTTTGAGAGAGAAGAATGGAGGGAAGGGAAACAGGTACGGCGGGGTTGAAGAAATGACTAGGGTTAGGGGTCGTTTGGTGTAATTAAAAAAGGAAAATGATCCTGGACCGTTGATCTTTTGAGATCAACGGCCAGGATTTGATCTGAGGGGTTGGGCGGGTTTAAAAAAAATTGGGTCAGGGTATTGGGCTATGATATTTTTGGGTTGGGGGTAATATTTGGGCCAGGTCCGAAATTAAACCAAATTAAAAGAGGTTGTTTGTTAAATATCCAATTAATTTGATAAATAATTCGTAAAAATAGCTAATAAATGATAAAAATTGATAGTTATGCATAAAAATGATTTAAAATAATTACTTAGTATTATGAAAATATAAAAGGTTATTTTCTTGTGAAATAAGGTAATTATGCACTTGTGGGCTATTATTGCAAAGTTATAGCAATTATAACCCTAAAATGTGTGGCTATTCATGAAATAATTAAAGCTTAATATAAATATAAGTGATAAGATTAAGCAATAAAAATTATCATAAAATCATTTGTGATGCAATTAGTAATTTTTTATATAATAAAAATATTGGGATAAATTAATAAAAAAATCCTTAAAAATGCAGAAATCGTGAAACAATATTAATTGATGCTCATGCATTATTTTGAAGATATATATGCATTTTAAAAATAATATAGGGAAAAATTGGGTATCAACAGCTGACCCTCTTTACTCGGGAAGGATGAAAGAGTTATCGGGTAAAGATATGATGGCCAATTTTGACTGAGTAGGGTGAATCGAGAGACATAGGCCGCACTCTGGTTTTTGAGCTGCCTACATACCCCTGGTTTTACAGGAATCGAGCCGTGTGTAGTTCTGGATTCACCGGCAAAATATATCGATGATGTTATCACAAGAACGGACACAAGGTTTTGAATAGGTGAAATGGTTACGGTGAGCGGTCAGGATTGAAATAGCGTGAAGGAACCGGAGCGGGATTGCTCCCGTTGGGGTAATGGTTGCTCATCGGGTTACTTGCAAATAAAAGACGCACTACAAACATATATCTTTGCGTAAATTTAAACGTGATGCAAATTCCCTTTAGACCATGAGGATTGTCTTTGGACGGTTGAGGATGACGTCTTTAGACCATGATGTCCTGGGCCATGAGTTGAGCGGTAAGGGATTTGCAGGACATGAAATGATGTTCTTAGGCCATGAAAATGGTGCCTCTGAACCATGACGTCTTTGAATAATGATATGCAAGTTTGAGAGATCCTCAGACCATGGCATGGTGTCTTCCAGCTATGAGGATGGTGCCTTCAGACTATGACACCTTCGGACAAGCTGGCGATATTTCAGCCCATGAGGTGCAAAGACATGATGCTAGGAGCGACAAGACAAAGCTTAGTCTTGCATGGAGTTGAGGGCAGAGCTTAGCCCGAGAGAATAGAATAAATAATGCAAGAGAGATAATGCTTAGTCTCGTGCGGGATTCGGGACAATGCTTAGTCCCATGCAAAGAGAAGGCAATGCTTAGCCTTATTCAAGATTCGGGACAGTGCTTAGTCCCATGCAAGTGAAGGTAGTGCTTAGCCTTATGCAAGTAGGGAGGCAGGGCTAAGCCTCATGCAAACTTTGGGACAGGGCTTAGTCACATACAAGGTGAAGGCAATTCTTAGCCTTATACGAGTAGGGAGGCAGGGCTTAGCCTCCTGCAAATTTTGGGGCTGGGCTTAGTCCCATGCAAGGTTTGGGATAGGTCTTAGTCCCTTACAAAGAGAAGGCAGTGCTTAGCCTTACGCAAGTGAAGGAAATGTTTAGCCTTATACAGATAGGGAGGCAGGGCTTAGCCTCATGCAAAGATTGAGACAGAGCTTAGTCTCATGCAAATAGAAGGCTGAGCTTAGACTTATGCAAATATGGAGGCAGGGCTTAGCCTCATGCAAAGATTGAGACAGAGCTTAGTCTCATGCAAATAGAAGGCTGAGCTTAGACTTATGCAAATATGGAGGCAGGGCTTAGCCTCATGCGAGATTGAGTCAGAGCTTAGTCGCATGCAAATATAAGGTAGAGCTTAGCCTTATGCAAATAGGGGGGCAAGGCTTAGCCTCATGCAAGATTTGAGACAATGCTTATTCTCATGCAAATATAAGGCAGAGCTTAGCCTTATGCAAATAGGGAGGCAGGACTTAGCCTCATGCAAGATTTGAGACATTGCTTAGTCTCATGCAATGAATAAATAATAGGTGGTAGCAGAGTATTTCTTAGTTGGGAATGAGTTCGATATCTTTGTTGTTATGAAGGCGGTGATTCCAAGGTGTGCATATTCCTTGTCTTGCATTCAAAGAAAATTCATGAGTTTTACAGGGGGAAGGTTGGTTCGTGTCTTCGTCTGCTTTCTTGATTTGCTTCGCTCTGTTTAAAGATCATGTTCAAATTATTGGGGCGTCATTTTCTAAAGCAGAGTTTATTTCAAAATCAGGCATGCATAGTTTTCAAAGACATAGTAAAATAAAGTTTAGAAATTGGTTAGATGAACCGACGACTGTGACATGATCAGAGACATCGCGACTTCTTCTGCCGTAGAATTTTGAGGGTCCTCCTCAAAATTCTGCCCGAGTTAACTAGACAACATTTCTGACTGCTCTATATGCTGCGATTGGCTGAACTTGCTTCGGAATTTTGATGGTCCTCCTCAAAATTCTGCCTCAGTTTTTGATGATGGGGAAAATAGAAATTTTTTTGATTTGTGACTGAACCCACAGGGCTGCCTATGTATCCCTTCTTAAACGGGAATTAGGTCGAGCGTAGTTCAATTTACATCATATGAGGAGACATAAATAGTTAACACATAGTATCGTTTGACTGCATCTGAATTTGATAAGCTTTGGCCAGATTTCTCCGTCCATTTCTGCGAGTATGAGGGCTCCTCCTGTCAGTACTCTATGAACCATGTAAGGACCTTGCCAGTTGAGAGAGAATTTCCCTTTGGCTTCATCTTGATGCAGAAAGATCTTCTTTAACACCAGTTGTCCCGGTGTGAAATGTCTTGGTTTGACTCTTTTGTTGAAAGCTCTGGACATTATGTTCTGATAAAGCTGGTCGTGGCACACTAAATTCATCCTCTTTCCGTCTATGAGGGCTAGCTGCTCATAGCGGCTCTTTATCCATTCTGAGTCGTTGAGCTCGGCTTCTTGTATGACTCTTAAGGAAGGAATTTCCACTTCGGCGGGAATGACAGCCTCAGTACCATAAACCAGCATATAAAGAGTTGCCCCGGTTGATGTGCGGACTGTGGTACGGTATCCCAGTAAGGCGAATGATATCTTCTCGTGCCATTATTTGTGATTCTCTATCATTTTCCTTAGTATCTTCTTGATGTTTTTGTTAGCAGCTTCCACGATTCATTTGAGGTATGTATGCTGTGGAATTCTTTTGCTTGATTTTGAAAGTCTCACACATGGCGTTCATCAGATCATTGTTGAGATTGGCGGCGTTGTCAGTGATGATGGATTCTGGAACCCCGAACCCACAAACAATTCGGTCGCGAACAAAATCCGTAATGACCTTCTTAATCACAAATTTGTAAGATGCGGCTTCAACCCATTTAGTGAAGTAGTCGATAGCCACTAAAATAAACTGATTCATGTTTGAGGCGGTGGGCTCGATTGGACCAATACATCCATTCCCCAAGTGGTAAAGGGCCAAGGTGAGATTGTTGCATTAAGCTCATTTGGAGGCACTTTTATCATGTATTCATATACTTGACACTGGTAGCACTTCTAAACATACCGGATGTAATCCGTTTCCATGGTCGTCCAGAAATAACCTGGCCTGAGTATATTTTTGGCGAAGACAAAGCCATTCATGTATGGGCCGCAGGTCCTGACATGTATCTCCTCGAGTAACTTAGAAGCTTCCTTTGTGTCGACACACCTTAAAAATCCCAGATCAGGAGTTCTTCTATATAGGGTTCCTCCACTCTAGAATGATTGGACAACCTCCGGAGCGTGCGTTTCTGAATATGGTTTGCATGCTCCGGGTATTCTCCCTTTTCCAATTACTCCTTGATGTCGTGGAACCAAGGCTTACCGACAGTCTCCTCTTCGAAGTGAGCACAATATGCCGGCTGATTATGGATCCTTACTGGGATAGGATCGATGAAGTTCTTGTATGGGTGTTGTATCATCGATGACAAAGTGGAAAATGCGTTGGCAAACTCATTCTGAATTCTGGGAACATGCTGAAACTCTATCTTTGTGAACCTCTTCTTCATTTCTTGAACATAATGCAGATATGACAGTATCTTGGAATTTTTGGTAGCCCACTCTTCTTGTACCTGGTGCACAAGTAGATCTGAATCGTCGATTACTAGCAGTTCCTCAATGTTCATATGAACAGCCATGTTGAGCCCTAATATGCAAGCTTCGTATTCCGCCATGTTGTTAGTGCATGGGAATCTGAGTTTCGCATACACCGGATAATGTTGGCCAGTTTCTGATACCAAGATGGCTCCAATGCCGACTCCTTTGAAGTTCGACGCTCTATCAAAAAACATTCTCCAACCATCGTAGGCTTCAACAATGTCGTCTCCTACGAATGATACCTCTTCATTCGAGAAAATACATTTTCAAGAGTTCGTATTCTCCTCCCACAGGGTTTTCAGCAAGGTGGTCTGCCAGTGCCTGTCCCGTGACTGCTTTCTCAGTTACATAGACGATGTCGAATTCGCTCAGCAAGATTTTCCATTTAGCCAGCTTGCCAGTGGGCATGGGATTTTGGAAGATGTATTTCAAAGGATCCATCCTTGATATGAGATATGTTGTATAGTCACAGAAGTAATGCCTCAGCTTCTGAGTTATCCAGGTCAAGGCACAGCAGGTACGTTCCAGAAGAGAGTACCGTGCTTCATAAGGTGTAAACTTCTTACTTAGGTAGTAGATGGCCTGTTCTTTTCTCCTTGTCTCGTCGTGCTTCCCCAGAACGCATCCGAAAGCTCCATCTAACACTGCAAGGTAGAGTAGCAGTGGTATACATGGCTCTGGTAGGACTAAAACTGGTGGTGTTGATAAGTACTCCTTGATTTTGTCAAAAGCCTTTTGACAATCCTCGGACCAACTAGTTGCAGCGTCATTCTTCAACATCTTGAAATTCAGCTCACATATTACTGTGGACTGTGCTATGAAACGGCTGATGTAGTTAAGGCGTCCCAGGAAACTCATCACATCTTTCTTGCTCTTTGGCGGTGGTAACTCTTGGATGGATTTGACCTTTGAGGAATCCAATTCTATTCCTCGGTGGATGACGATGAATCCCAATAGCTTTCCGGAAGGAACCCCGAATGCACATTTTGCGGGGTTTAGCTTTAGGTTGTACTTCCGCAGTCTGTCGAAGAATTTCCTCAAGTCTGCTATTTGATATGTGGCCTTCTTGGATTTAATGATGACATCATCCACATATACCTCGATTTCTATATGTATCGTGTCATGAAAAATAGTAGTCATGGCCCTCATGTAGGTGGCCCCAGCATTTTTTAGGCCGAATGGAATCATCTTGTAACAGTACACACCCCACGGTGTAATGAAAGTCGTTTTCTGAGCATCTTCCTCGTCCATCCAGATTTGATGGTAACCGGCGAAGCAATCCACAAAACACTGGAGTTCATGCTTGGCACAATTGTCGATCAAGATGTGTATATTTGGAAGTGGGAAATCATCCTTTGGGATGGCTCTGTTGAGATCCCGAGAATCGACACAAACTCTCTCCTTCTTCGAAACTGGCACAATGTTGGCTAGCCAAGTTGGATATTCAACTACCCCGAGGACCTTGGCTTTGATCTGCTTAGTAACCTCCTCTTTGAACTTCAGGCTCATATCAGGCTTGAATTTCCTGAGTTTCTGCTTTACGGGCGGACACATTGGATTTATGGGAAACTTGTGGGCCACAATGGATGTGCTTAATCTGGTCATATCATCGTAAGACCACGCAAATATGTCCTCATACTCTTTCAAGAACCGAGTGTACTCCTCTTTCTCTGACAGTAACGAGTGGATGCTGATGCGGTTCTCCTTGACGATTTCAGAGTTTCCCAAATTAACTATATCAGTTTCGTCCAAGTTGGACTTAGGTTTGTTCTCAAAATCCTCTACTTCTCTGACGATCTCTTCGGGTATTGCATCCTCTTCTTCGGAATCACTATCATTTCTTTGCGTTGTTTCATTACATGTCACAGTCGTTGGTTCATCAAGATAAGAAATAGTAATGTTGTAGGGATAAAGATATGAAAGAAAAATAGTAATAATAAAACATCAAGCCATTTAAAATGTCAAACAAAATGATTTTAAATAACTCAAATAACGTTTTTGGAACATTGAAAAATATTATTTTGGACAAACGGAAAAATGCAAAAGTGGAAATCATTTTTTAGAAAAGTGAACAATGTCATTCAGCCTTGCTACCCCGGGACTCGTCGGGCCCCTGATGGTCTAATAGTACAGTTCTTGAGGAATGCTCCTCTCTCCATAGCTTGGATGGTAGGGCCTTCCTCCTCCTCCTCCTCGACAATCACACAGCAGTCCATATCATCATCTTCCAAGAATAAATTCCTCAATGCTGCCAATGCTTCTTCTTCCTCTGATCCCCATATGATATCGGCCTGACGGAAGGTCTGACTCAAGTGCGGCATTGGTTTCTTAAGAGGGTAGTATGGACCACGCCACGGTGGTGACCAGTCATCGTATTCCTTCCAGGTGTACTGATACCCTATCCCAAAGGTTGTACCATGGCGTTTCAATTGTATTGGCTTTGAGATACCCTGAAGGCTTTTATCGAGCCCCCTGCCAGGTTCGTACCCTTGCCATGCCAGTATACTCTCTAGTTTTCTACTCCACCATTTATCCTTTTCAATCGCATTAACACGCTCGATGGATGGTAGGTTCCTCCGCCTAACTTCCTTCTATTTTCTACCACCGAAACAATTTGACTAGTGTAAATAGGGATCCTCCCATCTCCATGGATGATCACTTCTTGATGGTTCCACTCAAATTTTACCGCTTAGTACAAGGTGGATGCGGCAGCTCCAGCGGCGTGTATCCAAGGTCGTCCCAGCAACAGATTGTAGGAGGAGGATATGTCTAGTACATGGAATTCAACATCGAACCAGGTAGGACCCATTTTCAAGCATAGTTTAGTTTCTCCGATTGTGGCCCTTTGATACCCATCAAATGCTTTCACATTCATATTCTCTGCTCGTATCTCATGTAAACCTTTGCCCAACCTCTTCAGAGTTGTCAACGGGCAAATGGAGGTTGGACCCTCCATCTATCAAAACGCTGGCGATGAACTTATCTTCACATTGCGCTGTGATGTGCAGTGCCCTGTTGTGACTTAACCCTTCTGGTGGTAATTTGTCTTCTGAAAGGTGATCTTATGGCTTTCCAATACTTGTCCTACCATGTTATCCATCTCCCCACTAGTAATGTTTTTTGGCACATATGCTTCATTCAACACTTTCATCAGAGCATTCCTGTGTGCTTTAGAATTTTGCAATAATGACAGGATGGATATCTGGGCGGGAGTCTTGTTCAGATGATCAACAACAAAATATTCTCTTGCTTGTACTTTCCTCCAAAGGTCGTCTGGACTAGTTTCAATGACGGGTTGTTTGTTAGAAGATTGCTTATTGGTCTCTCCCAAATGCTCAGGTGTATAAACCCTTCCTGTTCTGGTCATTCCTTGTGCAGTGCCTGATTCTTCCATTTTTGAATTTCCCTTTTGTCTAGCCTCGGCCACATAATCCCAAGGTACAACATTAGAACTGAAGGGTGGTGTGGATGCCACCGTTACAATGAAAGGTATGGACACCTCCACTTCAAATGGAGTGAGTGTTGCTGCAGGTGGCGTTACTTCTACTTCTAAAGGAACTGATGCGGCTACCTCGCCTTCAACTGGTGGTTGTACTTGCACCATAATGGGATTGAGTGTGACTGCAGGTTTCTTAGGATCATCACCTTCTCGAATAAGCCCAATTGATCCCTCGGGATCCCACTCTTCATCAGTTTCTATCACATTGACCCCTCCACCCCTATGATCTGGGAGAGGATTGTTGCGGACATTGGGTGAAGCTTCCTTCGCCTATATGACCTTACTATCAATTAGTGTTTGTATCTTGTCTTTCAAGGTGCGGCACTCGTCAATAGTGTGTCCCTTTATGCCAGAATGATATGCATAGGTCTTGTTTGGATTGACCCATTGAGATGAATTCTCCATTGCCACAGCGGGAATAGGGGTGACATATCCAGTGACTTTCAACCATTCGTATAACTGGTCGATAGGTTCAGCAATAGCGGTGTACTGTCTGGATGGTTTGCGGTCAAAGTTAGGCCTGGGTTTTTGATAATTTGGACGAGTTGGAGGTGACTGAAAGTAGGATGGTTGGGAAATATATGTATGGTAGGCGGTAGCGGGTTGGGAATATCTGGGAGGTGATGGTTGGTATGAAGTTGGAGATGTTTGGTATGTGAGTGGAGGGATGTGGTATACAAATGGAGTTTTGGGTCCTTGGGCAACCATTACTGTTCCCGCATCTCTCTTCTTCGATATACCACCTGATTGCAATGCTTTTTTCGTGGCCTGCAGTGCCTCAAAATTTGTCACTATCCCGCTTTTAATACCCTTTTCAATCCTTTCTCCGAGTTTGATAATATCGGAGAACTTATGGTTCTCAATAACCATTCACCTTTCATAATACTGTGGATCCTGTGTCCTGACAAAGAACTTGTTCATCTGTTCCTCGTCTAATGTTGGTCTAACCTTGGCTGCTTCCGACCTCCACCGAGTAGCATACACGCGGAAAGTCTCTGTTGGATTCTTCTTTAAGTTCTGGATATATAAGACATCCATTGCATTATCCGTATTAAATCTGAACCTGTCCATGAAGTCGGACGCTATGCTCACCCAATTGGCCCACTTCTTAGGATTCTGGCTTATGTACCAGGACAGGGCAACTCCGATAAGACTCCTCATGAAGAACTTCATTCGAATCCTTTCATCTTTTCCGACCCCCACGAGCTTGTCAGAATAAGTCCTCAGATGAACCTTAGGATCACCCGTTCCGTCAAACATTTCGAACTTAGGAGGTTTGTAACCCTCCGGCAGTTCCACATTGGGTTGTATGCATAAATCTTCATAGTTCAATCCTTCTATCCCTTTACCCCTATCAACACCCTGAACTCGACTTGTTAGCTTCTTGAGCTCCTCCGCCATGTTTTTGAAGAGCAGGTCCTTCTCCGCGGATTTTGGTGTATAGGAGATTGGTTGAGTGGAGTGAGGTAGGGTTTCCACGTATATAGGGTTGTTCTGGTGAAGGCCAGGAGTTTGGGCATAATGATGATCCTTGGTGGAGTTTTGGGGTTTGGGAATAATTTATGGGGTATTCTGGGGAGTGTGATAGGTGGTTTGCTGGTATTGAGGAGGGAGAGGTTGATTTTGAGGTGGGGTAGTATACTGGTGAGGTGCGAGAGGATTCTGTGGGCGTTTGTTGGGTGTTTTTTGAGGTGGTACGGGGTTCTGGGTGTTTGGGTGATTGATGTCTGGGATGTTGAGTGTGAGAGAGAGATTTTCTAAGCTACGGACCTGCTCAAGCTCGCCCTGAAGTTCGAGTATTTTCTGTTCAAGTCGTGAAACCACATCATTTGACGCCTGAGTACCCCGACCATTGGAAGTTTTTGCATTCTCAACATATGCATTGTTATCCTTTCTGATGTCGTTCATGTCATCCATCTTTGCTTTTCCTTTGCCTTTTGGTAGATTAGGAGGAGGATAAGGTAGAGGGCCCTTGGATCTGGTGTGATAAGCTGATGATGCCAGTATGCGTGAACCAACCTTTGGGGAATGGGAATAATCAAAAGAAAGAAAAACAAAAGGTAGCCAAGTCAATAAGAGTCCTGAAAAGAAGTATTTGCAGTATTTAAACACGTATTGCAAAAATGTAAGTTCGCGTCCTATTTTGGGAGCCTCGTTGTACCCGAGGTAGGCCTAGAGACAAGTTGATTTGGAGAACTTAAATGCCAATAACTGCCTCATTTCATTATTGTAAAATAGACGAATCAAAAACGACACTAAGATAAGATAAGTCACTACTGGCACTTGGCCTTATTACATTTGGAAAAGAAAATAAACCTAATTTACTTGGTCCCAGAAGAACCTTCCCCAGGCTTGATCTTCCTAGCTCCCTCGATCAGGTTCCCCAGTTCGCGCATGCCCAACAGCAGGTATACTCTGGCTAGATGTCCTCCCTCGCTTCCTTCAGCATTCTGGCAGTCAGAGACTCTTTTCCTTGTCTTCTCCTCCAACTCTATCAAACCCTGCTCCAAAAATTCCACCCTTTCATTAGATGTGATAGCCAGTTCCCTCCATTCATTGATTAATCTCTTGTCTGCCTCGTGTATCTCCAGATATTCAACCTCTGTCTCATGTATCCTTTTGCGCAGTTTGTTGTATTTCACTTGGGCCTCAACATCTTCGTCTATGACCTGTTTCCCCGACTGATTACTGGCTCAACTATCCCTGCTAGCCTGTCCTCCAACCAGGCTAGGTAAAAGGGTACATGTCCTGTGTGATACCTGTCTAGCTCGATGGCGTCCTTCTCCACAATAAACTTTGAGTGCCATGTATGCTGATCTTGACACTTGTAAGGGACGTCGTCATCCTGAAAATCTGCCCGGTAATGACTCATTTTTTCCACCCGTGGTATGATCTGCTTCCTGCTTTCCTATATCATAACCCTGATGGGAACGTAAGGGTATATTCCTCTTAACCCAATCAACACCAAGTGCGGAGCATCCTTAGACTTGATGATGAACTCGTCAGTAGGGAACCATTCGAACATCCATTGGACCTGATCCTCAGTCAAATTGTCAAAAAATTGTACCCATTCTGTAGCATCTCTGGTTGAGCAAACCTGTCCAGGATGTAAGTCTTTCTCTTAGGGGGAAAGACATAGAACCGTCGACTGCACCGCTGATCGACTAGTTTTACCGCAAATAATCCTTTCCGAATTTAAAGGGTGATATATAGGAAGGGCACAAACACTCATCAAGTGGTTCTATAGATTGATTACGCACGAATGGAATATGATGTTGAGCATGATTTATGCCATAATAAATAGCATGTTGTCACTTATTTGCATGTTAAAAATGATAAATACGGTATTTAATAATTGATATACGTTTAAGAAAGAAAACAAGGAGACAAGTCAGTTTCTGTAGTAAAGGAAATCATAAATGCTTGAAAATAGGAAATTAAATTCACATAAAGGGGAAAGGGAAAGGGTGCACACGTATTAGCAGAATAAAGCATGCTTAAGACTAATTCACAAAAGCAAGTTTGTCATGGTAAGAGCCTAATTTCCCCAGCAGAGTCGCCATGTTGTCGCGCCCCCTTTTTCCTCGCTGAGTCCGGGTTTCGACATTTTGGGACAAATCCCTTCCTTTTGGGACGGGGGGATTTGAAGAGTATCCACCTAACGGATTAAGGTGCATTAGGGCACCTAAAGCAAATAATTCATAAACCGGTTACATCACCAGAGATTGGGTAAGGGCTCGAAATTACCTTGAGGAGAAGGTTTTAGGCACCCCTCGAGGTCCACGACGATGGGTCCCGGCCAAACTTAATTTAAGCGAATTAGTATTACGGAAATAGAGCAGTTTAAACAAATAGAGATTACTTTAAAACGGGAATTAAAGGAGCCCTAAGTTTATTAGCCTATAGGATCACTTCCATGCAATACTCGGTAACCTTCCCCAAATTGAGGTGTTACTCGTAGCATTAGCGCATAGGTCGTCATCTCCTTTACTACCCAGTTACCCTCCCCTTTTCAATTATTACCTAAGCGTTCTAATAACATCCAGTACGTACCTTATGCGTGCATTACCCGTCCCTTACCTATGGCCCTGAAGGTGTTTAAGACCTCTATTTAAGGTGGTTCTAGGCTCACCTATGTTGCTTAAAAGGAGAAAACTAAGTGACAAACAAAAATCAAGTAGGATTGTCACATAAGGAGCAATTAAGGGGGCTCATGTTTACCTCCACAAATAGACAAACAAATGCTCGCTATTCAGACAAGCTATTTATAATGACTTAGGATACTATAGGCAGGATATTTAAATGAGCATAAACAGAATATATAACAGTTTTATTAAAGCGAGGTTGTAAGTACCTATCAGTTTGCCTACTGATTTTGTTAATATCCTGAATTTGGGAACGTTTCAAGTAGCAAGAAATCACGATTTTTAAACCCGGGATTTTAATTATCCTACAGGCTTGCCTAAGTGATAACCGGGCAGAAACCTATAGACATGGTATCTAAGCGTTAATCAAACCATAATTTATAAACTAGTGATTGATTTTAACAGGCAGATTTCATCTTTTTAGATCCTATAGGCATGTTTTCTATGTGCTGAAACTGATTACAAGCACTATTTCCTATAGACATGATATCTAAACATAGAAACTGATTTTTACACTTACTTCCTATAGGCATGATGTCTAAGTGTTGAAACTCTTTTTACACTTATTTCCTATGGGCATGATATCTAAGTGAGTAAAGGTGTTAACCAATTGCGAAGCGAGTTCAACAAAGAAGATCTTAGAAACATGATTTCTAATGCACATAGGGAGGTTTTGAAAATATGATACTTGATGCAGAAACGATAACGACCTAGAAGCAGGATTTCTAGGATGCAAGTGTGAAAATTCATGATCACAAGTAATAAGATAAGTCCTATAGGCATGGTTTCTAATCACCACAACAATCTATAGGAATGATTTCTATCTGGATATGATAAAAGATATATAAAAATCCCTCCCCAGCTTTTACTAATAACCCCATATCTGTTTTACAAGGATTATTATTACAGACCAATACAAATGAATTACATAATATAAATCACTATACTATAGGGAGCCTTGGCAGGCCCAAAGTCAACTTGGAATCCAGGCCTTCAATCAAATCTGGAGTACACCAGTAGTTCATAATACACCAAATGGGCTTCTGGCGTGTCAAAGTTCCCAAGGGCCTCAGGGAACCCGGGCAATGATTACACTAGAACCTTTTCCAAGAAACAGTCTTGTAAACAAGTTTGGAAGGACAGCCCCAATGTGTCGGAGTTCGGAGGAGTCTCATGGACTCCTAGGTAGTGCTCACATTAGGGGGGCAGGACCCTAGATATCTAAGAGTAGGAGTTGAAAATAGTATAAGAATAGGGGATAGTTTTAGGAAAACAGTTTGGGTTTCAGAAGTGCATAGAAACAAGTTACAAGATCACAAACAAAACAGAATCAGATTTGGTGCCAATAGTCACAACAATAGTAGGAACTGAATTACAGGTAGAATAGGGACACAATTAAGTCATGGGTTCACATTGCTGGAATTGACTTAGTTTGTTAACTATTACTAGATGGAATCATGTAGACATGTATCAAACAGAGAACAACATGTTGAGATTAAGGGACCAATCAGACAACCATACAAAAAGGGTAGTAGGAGTTTAAGCACATTATCCTTGAAATAAGTATACAGAAATCGGGTATTAATCAGGAACATGCTAAGGTAAATTACCAACACATAAAACAGGACAGGATTTGAGGCATGCTAGTTGAGAAACAAATAAACAAGTGTCATGGATCAAACAGGAATATGCTAAAGTATACTAACCATACTAACATATAGGACAGGGTAAGTTAACAGGAATTAAGTCATGCTGGTTAAGAGCAATAAACAGAAAACATAAGGCAGATAGAAACATGTTGAAGTCTAACTACATAGCATATAGAATGATAACAGAAGTGGATGCATACCAATTAAGAAGTAGTAAGCAAGAAGGTGAAGGCAAGTTGAATCCAAGAGTCTAGCCTTGGCTTTCAGCTGGCTAGACGGTGCAGCAAACAGAAAGAACTACAGCTGTGAGTGTGCGAGTGAAAGTATAAGTTTGTGTGTGTGTAGGTGTTTCTGTATCTTTCCGTGTGTGTTCGTGTGTTTAAAAAAAATCAGAATGGGGGTTTATATAGCATTCAGCAGAGTAGACAAATAAGTCAAAGAAAATTTAGAGTTCACAAATAATGCATGCGAATAAAATTAACCAGTTAATTAGGGCTAAACTTAATCAAATAATTCAACAGAATCCGAAAAACAGACCTTAAATTAGGGGGAATCAATTAACAACCAAATTAGAGGTTTAACAAGGTAAACAAATAAATCAGAGACCATTTAGGGGCCGGTTAAAATAATAAAATCCCATAAATTAGGCTAGTAACATAATTAAGGCAATTAGTATCAATTATGAGTCACGAATAAGGAAAAATAAGTAAAAATCACACCAAAAAAAAAACAATCTTAACAAAAAAATATAATTTCGAACCCTAATTAGGCGAATAAAATCGGTTATCCTCTGTTAATTGACAAGACAAAGAATAATGGGCAAATATCAGAACAAGTAGTGAAGTAATTAGAAACCCTAGGGATTAGAACATAGACATGAAAATCAATCGAACAAATAAAGAGAACCAGAGTTAAACATTTGAAAATTTTTAGACTTTTTGCATAAACTTAAAGATGAAAACTTAGCTTTAAAGAAAACAAAAAATCAGTTAATAATAAGAAAAAACAGAAGATCATTGAAGAGAAATATCAGCGAGACACAAAAACATCTCAGATCTATAGAGATCTGAACTGACTCGAATAGCAAGTGACTAAGGTTTTAAAAAATGACAGAGGTGAGAAAAAAATACGGTTTGGAATCATAGATTTAAGCCTTAAACATGAAGATAACAGTACTCACAAACATGGAGATGAACACATGCAGGTTCATCGAGAAAAATGAAAGGGTTTGGACCGAATCTGAGTTGAATCTCTTTGAGATTCCATCAAACTAACAAAGAAATCGAATAGTCAGTAGAGATAGGAGGCCGGACGGGGCCTAAACTCAAAGGGAAACCCCATGGATTGAAGGGTTTCCGGTGACGACGGCTAGGTTTAGACGAGAGTTTGAGAGAGAAGAAGAGGGAAGGGAAACAGGGCGACGAGGTTGAAGAAATGACTAGGGTTAGGGGTCGTTTGGTGTAATTAAAAAAGGAAAATGATCCTGGACCGTTGATCTTTTGAGATCAACGGCCAGTATTTGATCTGAGGGGTTGGGCGGGTTTAAAAAAATTGGGTCAGGGTATTAGGCTACGATTTTGATTGGGCTGGGGGTAATATTTGGGCCAGGTCCGAAATTAAACCAAATTAAAAGAGGTCGTTTGTTAAATACTCAATTAATTTGATAAATAATTCGTAAAAATAGCTAACAAATAATAAAAATTGATATTTATGCATAAAATGATTTAAAATAATAACTTAATATTATGAAAATATAAAAGGTCATTTTCTTGTGAAATAAGGTAATTATGCACTTGTGTGCTATTATTGTAAAGTTATAGCAATTATAACCCTAAAATGTGAATGTATCTATTCATGAATTAATTAAAGCTTAGTATAAATATAAGTGATAAAATTAAGAAATAAAAATTATCATAAAACCATTTGTGATGCAATTAGCAATTGTTTATATAATAAAAATACTGAGATAAATTAATAAAAAAATCCTTACAAAATGCAGAAACTATGGAAAATATTAATTGATGCCCATGCATTGTTTTGAAGATATATATGCATTTTAAAAATAATATAGGGAAAAATTGGGTATCAACACAAATCCTATAGGCATGATCTCTAATTATTTGCACAATGGGCAATACAACTATTTAGAAGACTCACGATTAACATCATTGATTTTATAGATAGGCTTTCTAGGCGAGTGAAAGTATTCTATAGGCAGGATCTTAACAGTCGGCACTCTAACTTGATTCTATAATACTTTATCCCCTATAGGCATGATCTCTAATTATTTGCGCAATGGGGCAGTACAACTATTTAGAAGACTCGTGATTAACAGCATTGATTTTATAGACAGGCTTTCTAGGCGAGTGAAAGTATTCTATAGGCAGGATTTTAACAGTCGGCACTCTAACTTGATTCTATAATATTTTATCTCCTATAGGCATGTCATCTAGGTAGGGCAGGATAATAAAAGCAATGGAAACAACTAATTAGTTAGTTAAGAATCCTATAGTCATGGTATATAGATAAGCATTAGCAAAAACATATATTATGATATCCTGTAGGTATGTTGTCTAACAAATAATTATAGATGTCGATTTTTGTAGACATGTTGTCAAATAGCACACAGTAGTAGACATGGAAGCAGGTACAACATTTGCTTAAACTAACATACTTTGGATAGTATACATGTATTAGACAAGTTGGGTGGAGTGTGTGATTTCCTATAGGCATGATGTCTATCGGTGTACAGAAATATGCTAAGCGAAAACAACAAGTAGAACACATAGGTCCTATAGGCATGCTTTCTATTGTGTGAGAATTAGACTCTACCCCTTTTACTAATTTCCCCATCTGTTCAGTTTACAAAAAAAATATTACAGACCCAAAATTAGCGAATACAAGTGCAAAATTTACATATTAAAAGATCACAGGCCCAGTACATAGCAGGCCCAAAAGACTATAACTCAGTAAAGCATGGACCTTCAGCAGGTTCTTTCCTCATATGTGCAGCAAACCCAAATCTAAATACAACCCAAACCTCAGAGTACATCAATTGCTCAACTCAAACTCACACAAGAATCCACACTAGGTCCAAAGGGAAGACCTTCTTTCCCAGCAACAACAGATGAACAACTTAACCACACAAAATTAACAAACTACACGTGACAACCAAGTAAAACAGTTCTGAAACCTACTAACTGTGGTTCTAGGACATAGATACAGAGTCATAAACATATTGACAAGACTCACAGAAGACCTGTTAGAGCTTGCATTTTAGAAACAAATGGATTTTGAACATCAAAACTAGAAGAATCAGTAGAGTTCTTTAACAGGGAGATTTTGACATAGATACTAATAACAGAGGTTCATGATCGAGTAATTATTCAATCAGAGAAAATGGTGTAGCATGCTAAACTCATTAAGAAGATTGAGGAAGGCCAGTTTACGGGACAAACACACACATGCTAATTCCCAGCAATCAGGACATTAACCAACATGGGTCAGAGATAAATTTTAAACAAGTGAGTCTTATTCGAAGTAATTATTGTTAGAAAGATATGCAGTTTCATATGAAAGTGATCACATGCAGCATGGAAACACTAATAGCAATGGCCTACTATAAACCTCAGCAATGTCATGGTTCTAATATTTAAGCATCTTTTTCATATAACATTGTCGAAACTTCAATTTGCTTTTAGATGTCACTACACTTTCGAAATGTATATGTGAAGTTATGGATTTTTGTACTATTCTATTACACATCTTACTAAACAATAACAATTGGAATGCATCCATATTGGTAGGAGAAAAAGTCATTTTCCTTTGTGAAATAATTAACGATGTACGAGCAGTTTGTAAATTTTGCTAACTTATAAAAAAAAAAATCTTAAATTTATAAAGTTACGTGGATGGCACTGAAATTCCTCCGAATGACTCATCTTTCTGGAAGAAGATTGTATGAGCTAGCTATCCTCTCTTGGTGCAATGAGATCTCTTCTTGGAGCTCAATTCTATTATTGAACTTCTGAAAAACCATTCTTTTCTTATTGGTGTACTTATCCTGTCTCACTTGTTTGATGCTTTGGGACTGATAGTTATAATATTATTGATATAGTATTGGTCCCATATGTAAACTTAAAAGGTGGTATCACAGAGTATTTCTTAGCTCCAGTGCCATATTCTTTGAGTTCTTATATAATTTTCATGGAGCTGTCAAAATCAATAGTCCATTATTATAATTATTTCTACATTATGCTTATCATTTCTTTATTCTTGATATATATATCCTTCTTGAGGAGTCTAGCTAGCGAAACTAGCACCTTAACTCGAAGAGTATTTATCCCTTGTGCCCCACTTCTCTTGCTCCATGTCTTGCCTCTGGTTTTTTAATTAACCCAGAGTAGCACTTGAGGGACTTCAAATGAGTTGGTGTTTATGGAAATGAATACATTAAATTCTATTCTAGCATACTACATAGTAAAGGTGTTGAACGGCGGGCAGTTCCGGGCAGACACGGAAAAAAATAGCCCGTCCGGTTATTGTTCCGGGCTGGGGTTCCGGGCTATTAACGGGCTGGGATTTTTCGGGTTTTAGTGGGTCCGTCCGGGTTCGGGCTTAACAGGTCCAGATCGGGCCGGGCTAATTTTTTTTAACTTTTTTAAGTACATTTTGTTTTTCTTATTCATTGTTGTTTATACTTAAGTGTTTGCAAACTTTTAAGGTTTAGAATTAAACTTTAAACTTTGAAGTTTAAAGTTTTAAATTTGAAATTTGAATTTTAAAATTTTAAAATTGAAATTTGAAAGTAAGTGGCTACAAAAAAATTATTTAATAAGACCAATAGGAAGTATGTAAGGATCAAACTCCGAAGGCTTACGTTTTATATTTTCATTGAATAATAAATAATACTTCAAATTAATTTGCAAGTTTTAGTTTGATTTTTTTATTTTTGAACTTGCAAATTAAAAGTTTACAACAATTATAAAAAATAAGAAAGAGTACATCACATGATTTGCATCATTTTTGTGAGTTCATCCATGTCAACATGAGATTCTTGATTTCCGGCATTGCTTCAATCGGAACCATAAATCATTATATCTCCAATTTCTTGGTCCTCCGCATCATCTACCTCTTCACGTCCTTGATTTCGCTGGTTCTGATTTTATTCAATCTCTGAAGGACACTAGAATTTTCAAAGTGTTGTTGCCCAATGAATGACGGGTATCTCCTAGTTGCTACCTTGCTTGGCTAAATGCGCTCTCTGATGCGACGTTTGGAATCAGCACATTTATCACGTCTCGAAGCATGGCCAAAAGAACAGGAAATTGATTTGAGTTGCTCCTCCACCAACCTAAAGGTAGAAATTCCTTTGTGCGGGGGTTATAATGACTTTTGCAAGTAGAATTGGAGTTCAATATTCCTGCTACTGGTTTGTTGATGCTCTCCTAGTGTAGACCAAATCAAATAATCTCCAATACCATCATTATTCTCCAAAGCCCTGATCCCAGATGTTGAAACTGAATTTGAAGGAATATTTGCATCTACAACAGCAGAAGAATTAATAATGTTAGCATAATAATTATATAAAGTTTGTAAATATTTGTGTAGATCAGAAATACAAGTGTCAATATAAGGAGTTTCAGTTGGTCCAATATCCATATAAGCATATAAAGCAGTGATTAATTGGCGACAAGTGGTCATTTTGATAGAAGAGTTCAAAATAGTACCAATTAGGTAAATAGGGGGAATTGGGTAAAAATATTTTTTAAATTTATATAGCATAGATTCAACAACATAAGTATATCCTTCTTTCTTATTCAAACTACGGAGTAAAAGAGAAATTTCAGCAGTATGAACTAAAGTAGATAATAAGCTCCAGAAAATTCAAGTGTAGCCACACAAAATTTTTGTTAAAATTTACAACATCTTCAATGACATCCCAAGTTTTAGATGTTAAAAAACGGCTAGGATCGGTACAATGAGAATTAGCAACTTCAGTTATAGGCATTCTATATTTATAACATCTTAAGAATAAATAAGTATAATTCCACCTAGTATCTATTTCTTCAAGCATAAGTCTTGGTTTTAGTCCATATTGTAAATACTTCTATTATTTCCTTGAATTGCACCAACGGCTCTTCTAACTGAAGTGATATCATCTCTAAATAATTCAAGGTCACTCTTCACAATCAAGTTATAAATATGACATGCACATCTAACATGAAGTATTTCAGAAAGTGGTGGGTGTAGATGCAATTTTAATATCGTAATAGCATCATTGTTGTTAGAAGTTTTATCAAATGACATACACAATACTTTTTCTGCAAGATTATAAAATATAACAACTTCATGGATAGTATTACTTATAAATACACCATTATGACTTTCATCTTCATCATATTTAAAAGCAATAATACGTTTTTACATACAAAAATTATCATCTATCGTATTTTATCCATTAAACCGCCAATACCCGGGTTAAGTTTTTGTTGACCACCTTCCTCATGAGCAATAACACCCTATGCAATATGGTGGTTATCTAACATGTGCCTATGAAGTTTCCGTGTTCCCCCTCCCTTACCTTCGGTCTCATGTTTATAAACTTTCTGATAAATTTGACATCTTACATAATTTTTATCTTCTTCTACTCTTTCAAAAAAAATTCAACACTTACTTATTAATATCTGATTCCTCTTAATAGGGAGGGGAGGCCTACCTGTATTACCACGACCTCCGCCCCTAATATTTTGAGTTTGACTAGCATTGCCAGGTGTAGCTGGTGGTGTTTCAAGATTATCAGGTGATTGAATATCATCTAAATCATCATCTATATCATAATTTTCTTGAAGTCACCCATAATCTACATTTAAATGTTCAGGTGAACTTTCAGAAATATGTGTAAAGCTACTAGAAGAACCAACACCACCTCTTGATTTTTTAGAAGTTTTTTTATTACTACCACCCCTACTAGTGCACGCTTTTTTTGCTGCTCTAAATAATTCCATCATGTAAATTAAATTAAGAAATTAAATTAATAATTTTAAATAATAAAATAAAAACATACACCAAAGAAGAGAAAAAGATGGAATGACTGTACCGAGATTCCGGATGCCGCACTAGATTTGATATCAAACTTCAATTGATAGACTGATACTTGATACCACACTTCACTTGAATACTTGAGTAAATAATGAAATATTTGATGAACTTGAAATAATAAGTAATTGAGAATTTTAAGAGCAATAATCAATATTATCAAAAGAGAGTAGTAAGAGAGTAGATTGTGAGAAAAAAATAAAGAATAAGGGTGGCTATTTATAATTTTTAAAAGGTTAAAATTATAATTTATCAATTATTAGGGGTGTGGGATATTTTCTTAAGGGATAGGCCGAAATGGCCATTTATGCAAAAAATGGTCGTTGCCCAACGGTCATTTTTGAATTTGACCGTTGGCAACGGTCCAGAAATTAAAGAAATTCTAACGGTAACCGGGTTGTAGCCCGGTAAAAATCCGATAATGGGTAACCGATTGGATTGAGAGAGGGAGAGAGCGTGCGAGGAAAAAGTACAGCAGAGAGTCAGTTTTATTGTACACTGTAAGTGTACTTATATAGGAAATATTAGGGTTAACTAATAACCCTATTGGGCCTTAAATTACCCCTTATGAGTGGACCCAAAATTTCCTACATCTCCCACTTACACATAATGGGAGTGCTCATCCAGTCTGAGAAACATATCCTCCTCTCATATCCACAATCATTCATACAGGAAAGTAGACCGTGCGACCAACATACTGTGAGAACTAAGTGGTATACATCTTTTAGGAGTATATAGCCTCTCGTCGAGTGCAAACCTGCAAGTAGATCATAAAGTATGCAGTACCCTAGATCATATGAATCACATTTTGACATAATTTCAAAATCTCATATATTATTATTTCTTGTATTCACAGTCATAACTCATAAGTTATAACTGGTGCACCAGTGAACACAAATAAATGAGATTCCATTAATGTTCTTCCTCTTCTCAACATCCCCTTAACATTAGTATGACTATTTTTCTAGCTAAGCTCCGCTAGGCCAAATCTGTGTACATGGTCTTTTGAAAACACACTAACATAGCTAACATATACTAAGTCTCAAGCATCTGACCGGAGTCTCTGATGGTAAAAAATCTTGAGCCATCTTAAAATCTTGGGGTCTCACACAACAATAAGTTGAGAATGGACTTATGTTAACCCAATTGGTTGATATTAGCCCACATGGTATGAAACACGTGCTATAGTATTTTCTCCTTTTTTATCAAGGAGCGTATGTCCTTATCTCATAAAGAATATTGTACGGATGATATTTGGACATCATAAGTATCTAAATTTGAGTTCCTTGATCTAAACACATTTAACTCACATCTGGCTCATAAAGTAAACTAGGCGAACGTTTTTCACCCTAATGACCATATGTCATTGTTTAAGCGACATTGTGATTTTAAGCGAATAACTCTCAAATTATCCTTATGATAATTTTGCTTAGAATCATGTCTCATCTCCTCACATCACTAAGATAGGGAGGTGGTTGCCTGTGTGAGAAGGCCAACCTCTTGTCTACCCGACATGCTTATAAAAAAGTGAACAAAGAATGCACATAACATTCAATAATATAAATATGTATATATGAAAATAAAATTTATTGATAATCAAAGAACATCAGTTTGTGAACAAGGGAAAATAATAACAAAATGAAGTATATCAAAGTCTACGCAAGCCTTGAGACCTAGTGTGTCTCACAAATGCATATCTAGACAAAGGATTGGTCAATGGATCTGCTAACATATCTTTTGTAGACACAAACTTCATATTCACTACCTTGCGTCTAACCATGTCTCTCGCATATTTATTGTTGGCTCAAGAAATTGAATGGTTTTGAAGATTGACAAAGTAACTCAAAGATGAACCAGGTCCGTCACTGAAGACATAGACACATGCAGAGTTAAGGCACATGAGGTGCACAAGCAGGAGATAAACGAAATCTGGAAATAACAGATATCTCCTGATCGAAAAGATTGAAAAATAATAAGGATAAAGACTCCTTATTCAGTAAGACCAGAATTAAAGATAAGGAAGGATTTGAGGAGTTGATATTAACTAGAACTCTTCCACCAAGGAAGAGTAGCATTAGAACTCTAGTAAATCTCTCATCTACTAATCCTATATATTGCAGATTGTTCTTATTGTACAGGTACGCATAAAAGCAGAAGTTAAGCAAGAGTTGAGAGCAAAATTAGCAAGACAATTCTGCAAGTAGTTCATGTGAGATTTAAGTGTGCGACTCTAAAGCTACTTGAACCAGATAGAAGAACCAGTTCCGACTTTTGTCTTTTAGTCTAGTTTACTTGTAGTAGGTGATTTCAACTTGTACCTTTTCAGCTTTATCTAGAAGCATTTGTAATAGGTACTATGTGTTTCAAGTTATAGCCAACTTGGAGTTTGTCGCAAATAGCTAGAGGCTAGTTTGCCACAAGTGATTAGAGGTAATCCTAGGTTTACAAAAAGTTTTTGTAAATGTTTTTTGGCTCACTGATTTAGTAAAGAGTTTGGGAAAATCCTACTGGGAAGTAGGTCGTGGTTTTTTTACCTTTTGAGCCAGGAGTTTTCCACATAAAAATCTTTGTGTTCTTTATTTTCTGTATTTATTATTCTGCAAACAGTAGAGGTTGGAACACATAGAAGAACCTGGTCCTTCTATAACTAGTGCACGCAAAAATCGGACACCACACAAATCACCCCCTCCCTCCTTGTGTGGTATTGACGTTTAGAACATTAATTGGTATTAGAGCGGGCTATCCTTGAAGATGCTAACACCTTAGGAAAAGATCAAGATGAGTGCACCACCTGGGAACTGGAAGGACAATCAACCACTAGGCCTCCACTCTCCAATGGCCAGTACTACTCCTGGTGGAAGAACAGGATGAGAGGTCATATAATTGGTGAAGACTATGAGTTGTGGGACATAGTTACAGAAGGTCCTTTGGCCACCATGAAGAAGAATGTTGAAGGAGTACACGTGCCAAAGATAAGAGTTGATTGCACTACTAAGGATTTGAGAAAGTGGGAGAAGAATGCTAAGGCCAAGAAGTGGCTTGAGTGTTGACTTGGTCCAGATGAGTACAGTAGAATTCAAAGTTGTACTACTGCCAAGGAAATTTGGGACACTTTTCAAGTGGCTCATGAAGGACTGCTCAAGTAAAGAAATCCATAGGTACTCTACTATATTCTCAATATGTGAATTTCTCTATGAAGAAAGGAGAGACCATTCAAGAGATGTACACTAAGTTCACTACACTGAATAATGAACTGAAATCTCTTGGAAGGACTCTTCTTGAGGAAGACAAGGTTGAGAAAATTTTGACAAGAGTTCTTCTAGTCTCTTGGTAAAGCAAGATCACTGCAATTCAATAATCGAAGAACATTGCAACTCCCAAACTGGATGAGCTAATTGGAAATCTTACTGCCTATGAACTTAGAAAGCAGACAATGAAGATGGATGCCCTTAAGAAGGAAAGGAGTCTAGCAATGAGAATCACTGAAGGAGCAGATCTGGAAGAAGATAAAATGGCTATGATCACCAAGGATTTCAAGAAATATCTTATGAGAGGAAAGGGCTCCTCTAGAGGTGGAAACTACAACAAGGCAAGGGTACTGGAAGAAATGACTAATGAGGGCTGCTACAAATGTGGGAAGACTGATCTTCACATCAAGAACTGCCCTCAGTGAGAAGTTGAATGGAAAAAGGAAAGGACTGAACGAAGGAACCGGAAGAAGGAACATGTTCATCCCAAGAAGAACAAAGCATCAACAAAGACTATGGTCGCTGCTTGGGGAGAAAGTTCAGATGAGGAGTCAGATGATAAAGATGGAGATGAACAAGCACTTATGGCAATTGGTGAATCAGATGAGGAATCTCATAAAGAATCTGAGGTAAGTATATTTCATCTCAAAGACAAGATTAAGTTCTTGTCCAAAGAAAAACTCTCTGAATTACTGCTAGACTTTATTGATGAATCTAAAGTAATTAATAAGGAAAAGGAATAGTTGTCTAAGGAGTGTGTAATTTTAAAAGCAAAGTGTAAAAACCTGGAACTCAGAGTAAGTGAGACTGTGAGTGAAAACACTGCTCTGAAGAACCAAGTTCATCCACTTGAGACAAATATCCTAGAGTTAAAATCTGAAAATCTAAAACTGAAACTAGGAACCAGTAAGAAGATAGATGACAACTCTCAACTCACTTTAGAAGAAAATGTAGGTAAACTAAAAGATGAGTTATATAGGAAGGATGAACAGATAAGAGTATTGAAGGAGAAACTTGGTAAGGTCAAGCATGAACTAGACAGAACTTGTAAATGGAACAGATCCTTCGATGCTTTGACATGGCTACAGGAACATCACAGTAGCAATAGGAGAGGACTCGGCTTTGGGAGTCAGCTGCCTAAATGGAATCCCAAAAGCAAGTACCTCACCCTTCCTGGAAAAAAAAATTTGTACCCACTGTGGTAAGACTGGTCACTACAAAAGTGAATGCAATACAAAAGAGCAGGCCAGTCAAAAGAATAAAAGTTCGAGGGAAGAATTGGTTACCAAATTGGGCTAAAAGGAATTTAATTCATCCTTCTTCTTATAAAAAGGGACCCAAACTTGTTTGGGTTCCTAAGACTAACCCATGATTTTCTTTTGTATGTTCAAGTGAAAAGAAGTAGCCAAATATGGTACATAGATAGTGGCTTCTCAAAACACATGATTGGAAACAAGAACCAGTTCCTTTCACTTGAGGACCTCAAAGGAGGAAATATCTCCTTTGGAAATAGAAAGAAAGGTGAAATCATTGGGGTTGGTAAGGTAGGTAAAGATGTCACATGTTCCATTGAGAACGTCTATCTGATAGATGGCTTGAAATATAGCCTAATCAGTGTATCACAACTATGAGACAGAGGTAACTTGGTAGCATTCACCTCTACAAAATGTTTTGTAATAAATCTTATCACTGACAAGATTACTTTGCCGGGAAAAAGAGTGAACAATATATACATCATAGATCTGTCCACACTTTCAGAAAATGAATTAACATGCTTAAGTGTGCTGGACAGTGATCCCCTCATTTGGCATAAGAGACTTGGACATTCAAGTCTGAGTCAACTCAAGAAACTAGTCTCCAAGGACTTAGTGATAAGTCTGCCTAACATTAAGTTCAAGGAAGACAAAGTTTGTGAGGCTTGTGTAAGGGGGAAGCAGGTAAGATCCTCTTCTAAAAGCAAGAAAGTAGTAAGTACCACCAGAACGATGAAACTGGTCCATATAGATCTTTGTGGTCCTATGAGAACCTTAAGCAGAGGTGGTAAGAGATATGTGATGGTGCTTGTTGATGATTATTCTAGATTTACCTGGACATTGTTTCTAACATATAAATATGAGGAATTCGATATGTTTACTTCTTTTGTTAGAAAAATTCAAAAACAATTAGAAAATCAACTTGCATCAATTAGGTCTGATCATGGAACTGAATTTGAAAATGCTAAATTTTCTGATTTTTGTGATGAGCATGGCATAGATCACATCTTTTCTGCCCCTAGAACTCCACAACAAAATGGAGTGGTTGAAAGAAAGAATAGGACACTTGAAGATATGTCTAGGACTATGCTTCTTTCTAGTAAACTACCCCATAGCTTCTGGGAAGAAGCTATTAATACTGCATGCTATATCATAAATAGGTGCATGACTAGACCACTTGTAGAGAAGACTCCTTATGAGTTAATTAAAGGGAGAAATCCAAATATATCCCACCTTAGGACTTTTGGTTGTAAGTGCTTTGTGCACAACAATGGTAAAGACTCCCTAGGTAAGTTTGATCCCAGAAGTGATGAGGGAGAATTCTTGGGATATTCTTCACATAGTAAGGCTTATAAAGTCTATAACAAAAGAACTATGTGTGTTAAAGAAAGTGTGCATGTAGTTTTTGATGAAACTAACATTCTTTCTGAGAGACAGGAACAAGAGGATGAAGAAATTTGGCTGGTCAGAAACTAAGTCCAAACTGGAGCAACACTGGAGGAAGGAACAGGTGATGGAACAGGTTCATCCCACCCTGGCAACATGACAGGGGGAACTGAACAACAAACCAATTTCCAAACCTCATTGGAACCTTTACCTGATCCTATTCCACAGCAACAAGGTACTGAAGGAACGTCAAGGAGTAACCAGTTGGTTATGAAACCATACAGATATCAAAGTTCTCACCATGTTGAGAACATTATCACTTATCCAACCTCTAGAATTAAAAACATATCCTCTCTGAAGAATCTTTGTGCTTTTGATGCTTTCATATCTCTTATTGAACCTAAAAATGTTGTTGAGGCTTTACAGGACGCAGACTGGGTAAATGCAATGCAAGATGAACTCAACCAATTTGAAAGAAGTCAAGTTTGGCATCTGGTACCAAGACCCTTGGATATATCAGGAATTAGGAACAAATGGGTCTTCAGAAACAAACTTGAAGAAGATGGAACAGTTATAAGAAACAAGGCAAGATTGGTGGTTCAAGGATACAGTCAGGAGGAAGGCATAGACTATGATGAAACCTTTGCTCCAGTGGCAAGGCTGGAAGCAACAATACTCCTCATAGCCTTTTCTACTTACATGAATTCACCCTTCACCAGATGGATGTCAAGAGTGCCTTCCTAAATGGATATCTAAAGAAAGAAGTGTTTGTCAAACAACCTCCAGGGTTTGAGAACAAGGAGAATCCAGATCATGTGTACAAACTTGACAAAGCACTATATGGACTCAAGAAAGCTCCCAGAGCATGGTATGAAAGATTATCAAAATTTCTGCTTGAGCATAACTACAAGAGAGGTAAAATTGATAGTGCTTTATTCTTGAAGGAAAAAAGGTAAATATCTCTTGGTAGTTCAGATATATGTAGATGACATAATCTTTGAAGAAACTAATGATAAGCTAAGTAAAGAATTTTCAAAATTAATGGGGAGTGAATTTGAAATGAGTATGATGGGTGAGCTAAATTTCTTTTTAGGCTTACAAATTAAACATATTCAAATGGAACTATGATCCATCAACAAAAGTATGTTAAAGAGTTGCTTAAGAGTTTTAAAATGGAAGACTCTAAAGAAATTGATACTCCTATAGCAACAACCACAAAATTGGATGTAGATGAACCTAGTTCATCTGTTGATCAAAAGTAGTATAGGGGAATGATTGGTTCATTGTTGTATCTTACTGCCAATAGACCTGAATTCTTTTCAGCATAGGACTTTGTGCAAGATTTCAGGCTAATCCAAAGAAATCCCACTTAACTGTTGTGAAGAGAATCTTGAGATACCTAAAAGGCACCACTGATCTCTGTCTTTGGTATCCAAAAGGTAGTAACTTCAATCTTGTGGGATATGATGATGCTGACTATGCAGGTTTTCTAGTGGATAGAAATAGCACCTCAGGTATGGCACATTTTCTGGGCTCATGTCTCGTGTCTTGGGCCACTAAAAAGCAAAATTATGTGGCTCTATCTACTGCAGAGGCTGAGTATGTGGCTACAGCCTCATGTTGTGCTCAACTGTTGTGGATTAAACAACAATTCATAGATTTTGGAATCGATGTTGGATGCATCCCTATATTTTGTGATAACACCAGTGCTATAAGTATGACAAAGAACCCCGCTCATCATAAAAGGACAAAGCACATTGATGTTAGACATCATTTTTTAAGGGACAATTATGAGAAGGGATTGATCTCTATTGAATTTTGTGCTACTTATAAACAAATTGTTGACATCTGAAAGGAACATGTTAGAGTTAGGGATGATTAAGATCACCTAATTGAACCAGTTCAGAATGTACATGAAAAAAAAATTGGCTAGAAATTCTGAAATTTGTGTAAATAATCATATTAATTGTTACTCAGTCTCATGCTGTAAATAGCATACATTTTTCCCATGTTTTGAGATGACTCACTGGTTACTAATGTTGTTTTCTCTATTGTTGAAAATTGAGGCTTGATCAAGAGGATTCTGAAATGATGAACCTAGTTCATCTGAAAGGCGAGGTATGTGTTCTCTAGTATACACACTTTGAAATATTAATAGTTAACCATGAGCATAACTCTACCTAATCAAGATCTTTTCAAAATCTATCCTTATCATATTTTTGAACCAGTTTCGTCTACCCTAAGATTCCAATAAAATTAAACTGCCTAGAACCTAGGGAGGCTGTAACCGTCACCTCTAATTGATCAGTTGCAGAGGTGATAAGACCTCTATTTGACCCAAAAAGCTATCGTTATATTTTCATTACTTCTCTCTTTTAAAACCCCCATCATCACCCTCTGAAATCACTCACCAACTCTACAACCGTCAAAACCCTTTCATCTTCCTTACCTCCATTCTCAATCCAAATTTTCTTCTTCCATATTTAATCAAAAATGTCTAACCCTACAACCCTGGTACTCCACCACCTGCCACTCCATCTTCGAATTCTTCAACACCTCCACCACCAAGTCCTACTCAGTCCAAAACCAAAGAAAGCCAAGACTTCCTCCAAGAAGTATGCACATGTGTCTGTTGAACCCTCAACTGTATCCAAGAGAACCAGGTCTACAGTAAAACCCAGCAAACTGCTGAAGAATATGACTGGAGTGATGAGGATGGAGCTGGTTCAGATGGAGAGAAGGATAATTTGACAAAATTTGGGAAGCGCACCATTCTGAAAGGGAGGTTGTTGAAAGATTTGGAAGAAGCAGGCCTGGTCTTATTGTTGAATAAGCTGGAGGTGCAGGGCTGGAAGGACATGGTCCTTCAGTTGGATGGGCGATTGGCCAGATATGAGATAGTCGAATTCATGGAAAATGTTGTTATCAAGGATGGCAGAGTCACTAGCCAAGTGAAGGGGAAAAAAATTCTTTTGATGCCCAAAGAATTAGGAGAGATCCTTGGCATTCCATCAGAATGCTATGATGACTATACTAGGAAAAAATGGCCAAGTTTAGATGATCTTCCAACTGCTCTGCAAATCACAAGAAAAGTCTGCGATAATGAAGAGGAGGTTGAACCTAAGGCAGTCTATAAGAGTGAGATGAAGCCCCAACACAAAGTGGTATTTGAGTTTATCAACAAGTGTGTATTGCCAAGACAGGAGAGAAGGCATATTGCTAACTACATGGATTTGGTTCTGATGGAGTCCCTGGACAGTGGGAGGCAAATAAATTTGCCCTACTTCATCATTCAGCTGCTGGACAGAGTGGTAAATGGCTCCAAATCCCATGCCATTCCATATGGATTCATTCTTACCTTTGTACTTGTTCACTATAAGGTGCCTCTGAAAACGACGAAGATGGCCACAAGCAAGGATCACTTTGGCATAAATACTCTTCTGGCTTGTGACTATGAGGTAAATGTCTTTGCCAATGAACCTGGTTCATCTAGGAAGACACATGTGAACAGCAAAGTCAGAGCACTTGTGCAGGAAAGTGGGGTGAAGGATGCAGAAATACTTCGGCTGAAGAACCGTCTAGCAGAGGTTGCATCTGAGAGGGATGCTCTCAGAACTGAGCTTGCTAAAGAAAACGAGAAGAATGAGGGAATTCTTCGAGATATGCTATCTCTTCTCCAAACCAAAATCCAAGCCTCTAGCCCTTCCCAGCCTTAGTAGCCCAAGCCTGCCTTAGTACATCAGTGACCTAGATTAAGGACTTTTCTTGTTTTGTTTGCTCATGGTTTTAACTGTTTATATTTCTTTTTGTGGATTGTGGATAAAAAATGCTTTCTATCAATGAATTCTGCTGTTTTTCCTCTTAATCTTGTTTATTTTTCTTTGATAAATTGAATTATTGGTTCACTATTGATGATTAATCCATGATTGTACTTGCAGTTGCCCTAGTGGCCATGAGTAATTCTTAAATATCTAGGACTTTTCCAAAATTTGCAACTTTTCGATGATGCCAAAAGGGGGAAAAATGGTTATGTGCTACTCTGAACATGTGATATTTATAGCCTAATGAACCTGGTTCTTTTATGATAAATGCTTAATACTCTAAAATGTGTCAATGTTGGATTAAGTTGGTTACAGGTCTAAGCACAGAGTTTGTCATCATCAAAAAAAGGGAATTTTTTGGCCCACGAAATTGAATGTTTTTGAAGATTGACAAAGTAAATCAAAGATGAACCAGGTACATCACTGGAGACATAGACACATGCAGAGTTAAGGCACGTAAGGTGCACATGCAGGAGATAAACAAAATCTGGGAAATAAGAGATATCTCCTGATCGAAAAGATTGCAAAATAATAAGGACAAGGACTCATTATTCTGTAAGAACATAATCAACGATAAGGAAGGATTTGAGGAGTTTAGATTAACTAGAAATCTTCCACCAAGGAAAAGTAGCATTAGAACTCTAGTAAATCTCTCGTCTACTAATCCTATATATTGCAGATTGTTCTTATTGTACAGGTACGCGCAAAAGCAAAAGTTAAGCAAGAATTGAGAGCAAAATTAGCAAGGAAATTTTGCAAGCAGTTCGTGTGAGATTTAAGTGTGCGACTCTGAAGCTAATTGAACCAGATAGAAGAACCAGTTCCAACTGTTGTCTTTTAGTCTAGTTTACTTATAGTAGGTGATTTCAACTTGTACCTTTTTGCTTATCTAGAAGCGTCTGTAATAGGTACTGTGTGTTTCAAGTTATAGCTAACTTGGAGTTTTTCGCAAATAGCTAGAGGCTAGTTTGCCACAAGGGATTAAAGGTAATCCTAGGTTTACAAAAGAGTTTTTGTAAATGCTATTTGTCTCAGTGATTTAGTAAAGAGTTTGGAAAAATCCTACTGGGAAGTGGGTCGTGGTTTTTCACCTTTTGAGCCAGTTGTTTTCCATGTAAAAATCTCTTTGTTCTATATTTTATGTATTTATTATTCCGCAAAAAGTAGAGGTTGGAACACATAGAAGAACCTGGACCTTCTATAACTAGTGCATGCGAAAATCGGACACCACACAAATCACTCCCCCTCTTGTGTGGTATTGACGCTTAGAACATCAATTATACTAGATATCTATGTGTTTGGTTTTACAATTAAACTTAGGGTTCTAGGTAGAGGATATTGCGGCTTCACTATCACAGTAGACTAACATTGGTTCAACATTTTTTGTGATATCCAACAAGTTTTCCAAGAACTTTTTCAACCAAATAGCTTCTTGTGTTGCTGATGCGAGAGACACGTATTTGGCTTCCATCGTAGATAGTGATACACATGATTGTTTCTCACTACATGATATGCGCCATCACTGAGTAAGAAAAAATATCCTGAGGTAGACTTCCTTACGTCTAGATCTTCTCCATGGTCAGCATCACTATATCCAACTAATCGCAAATCCTTGCCGCCTTGATAACAAATGGCATAATCAGCAGTTCCATTAAGATATCTCACGATCCTCTTTTCTGTTTGTCTATGTGCTAAACCTGGGTCGGTCTGGTATCTACTTACCAAGCCAACTGCTTGACAAATATCAGGTCTAGTGCACACCATAGTGTATATTAGACTTCCGACGGTGCTTCTATAAGGAACCCAACTCATTCTTTCTATCTCTTCAGGATTCTTAGGACACATATGACTTCCCAAGGTATGGCCTTTACTGAGGGGAGTTTCAGCTGGGCTACTATATTGCATATTGAATTGTTCAAGAACTTTTCTAATGTAATTCTCTTGTGAGAGATACAATAGTTTCTTTGGACGATCTCTTGAAATCTTAACTCCAAGAATATATGCGGCTTCACCCATATCTTTCATCTCAAATTGGGATGATAACCATGACTTTATCTTGGCTATAAACTCATTATCATTTCCAGCTATAAGTATGTCATCAACATACAATGTTAAAATCACAAGCTTGTTCCTTGATCTGTTTGTATAAATACAATGGTCTTCATCCATTGTGAACACCCAATTTTTGCCCTACAAGGAAATTACTCCTAAAATAATCAAAAATAGTTT
>ML307996.1:0-52542 GCA_005239505.1 Nicotiana paniculata
CTAACTCGATAGAATACAGTATCGAGTGCCAGTCATGCCTCCCCTAGTTTGGGGCGTGACACTCATGTAGGTGATACTATTATTGTGGACCACATGTATCGCTCATGTGTGGTGTCTATTGAGGGTCTGGAGACCCGAGTGGATCTATTGTTGATCAATATGGTTAACTTCGATGTGTTATTGGGCATGGATTAGCTATCTCCTTGTCATGTTGTTCTAGATTGTCACGTTAAGATCGTGATCTTAGCTATGCCGGGTTTCTCGAGGGTTGAGTGGAGCAGTTCTATAGATTATGTATCGAGTAGGGTGATTTCCTACTTGAAGGCTCAGTGTATGGTTGAGAAGGTTGCCTATCTTAGTTGGTTTTTGTGAGGGATGTCAATGTAGAGACTCATACTATTGATTCTGTTCCAGTGATCCGTGATTTTTCGGATATGTTTCCTGCAGACCTGCCGGGCATGCCGCCTGACAGGGATATAGACTTTGGTATTGATTTGGTGTCGGGCACACAGCCCATTTCTATTCCTCCATATCATATGGAACCAACGGATTTGAAGGAATTGAAAGAACAGCTTCAGGAACTCATTGATAAGGGGTTCATTCGGCCTAGTGCGTCACTTTGGGGTGCACTGGTTCTATTTGTGAAGAAGAAGGATGGTTCCATGAAAATATGTATTGATTACAGGCATTTGAACAAGATCACAGTAAAGAAAAAGTATCCTTTGCCTCGTATTGATGATTTATTTGACCAGCTTCAAGGAGCGAGGATGTTCTCTAAGATTGATTTGAGGTCCAAGTATCATCAGCTGAAGATTCGAGATTCGGATATTCTTAAGACAACTTTGAAGACCCGTTATGGCCATTATGAGTTCTTGGTGATGTCTCTTGGGCTGGCCAATGCCCCAACAACGTTCATGCATTTGATGAACAGTGTATTCCAACCATATTTGGATTCCTTCGTTATTGTATTCATTGATAACATCTTGGTGTACTCTCGTAGCCAGGAGGAGCATGCTCAGCATTTGAGGATTGTATTACAGATATTGAGGGAGAAGAAGATTTATACAAAGTTCTCCAAGTGTGAGTTTTGGCTTGGTTCGGTAGCATTCTTAGAGAACGTGGTGTCCAGTACGGTAGCATTCTTGGAGAACGTGGAGTCCGGTGAGGGTCTTCAGGTGGATCTGAAGAAGATAGAGGCGGTGCAGAGTTAGCTTAGACCGTCATCAGCTATGGAGATTAGGAGCTTCCTTGGTTTGGCGGGTTATTATCATCGCTTTGTGGAGGGATTTTCATCTATCGCTTAGCCCTTGACCAAATTGACCAAAAAGGGTGCTCCATTCAGGTGGTCGGATGAGTATGAGGAGAGCTTTCAGAAGCTCAAGAATGCTTTGACCACAACTCCAGTGTTAATTCTGCGACCAGCTTCAAGTTCTTATAACGTGTATTGTGATGCCTCGAGGATAGGCATTGGTTGTGTTTTGATGCAGGAGGGTAGGGTGATTATCGATGCATCGTGTCAGTTGAAGACCCATGAGAACAATTATCCAGTGCATGATCTTGATTTAGCATCTATTGTTCACGCCTTGAAGATTTGGTGTCATTATTTCTATGGGGTTCATTGTGAGATTTATACTGATTACCGTAGTCTGCAACATTTGTTTAAGCATAAAGATCTTAATTTGCATTAGCGGAGATGGTTGGAGCTTCTTAAACACTATTATATCACTATTCTATACCATCCGGGGAAGCCGATTTGGTTGCTGATGCTTTGAGTCGTCAGGCAGAGAGATTGGGGAGTTTAGCATATATCCTAACAGTAGAGAGACCTTTGGCACTGGATGTTCAGGCCTTAGTGGGCCAACTTGTGAGATTGGATATTTCGAATCCTAGTCGGGTATTGGCTTGCGTGGTCTCCAAGTCTTCTTTTCGACCGTATCAGGGAGCGTTAGTATGATGACTTTGACTTGCTCGTTCTTCAGGACAGGGTCCGACAAGGTGATGCTAGGTATGTGACTATTGGTGATGACAGTGTGATGAGGATGCAGGGCCTGATATATGTTCCTAACGTAGATGGGCTTCAGGAGTTTATTCTTGAGGATGCCCACCGCTCGCGGTATTCCATCCATTCGGGTGCCGCGAAGATGTACCAGGATTTGAGACATCATTATTGGTGGAGGTGGATGAATAAGGATATAGTTAGGTTTGTAACTCGGTGTCTCAACTGTCAGCAAGTTAAGTATGAGTATCAGAGACCGGGTGGCTTGCTTCAGAGGTTAGATATTCTGGAGTGGAAGTGGAAGAGGATCACTATGAACTTTGTAGTTGGGCTCCTGCGACATTTGAGGAAATTCGATGCTATTTGGGTTATTTTGGATCGGCTGACCAAGTTCACGCACTTCATTCCTGTTGGTACCACTTACACTTCAGAGCGGTTAGCTGAGATTTATATTCGAGAGATTGTTCGTCTGCATGGTGTCCCAGTTTCTATCATTTCTGATAGAGGTACTCAGTACACATCGCAGATTTGGAGAGCCGTGCAGTGAGAGTTAGGTACTCAGGTTGAGTTGAGCCTAGTTTTTCACCCTCAGACAGACGGGCAGTCTGAGCGGACTATCCAAATATTAGAGGACATGTTGCGCGCTTGTGTTATTGACTTTGGGGGTTCATGGGAACAGTTTCTTCTACTCGCCGAGTTTGCATATAAACAACAGTTATTAGTTGAGTATTCAGATGGCTCCGTACAAGGCTTTATATGGGAGGAGGTGTAGATCTCCGAATGGGTGGTTTGAGCCGAGTGAGGCTAGACTCTTGGGTACAGACTTGGTTCAGGATGCTTTAGATAAGGTGAAATTTAGGAGCGCTTCACATGGCGCAGTCTAGGCAGAAGAGATATGTGGACAGGAAGGTATGTAATGTGTCATTTATGATTGGGAGAAGGTCTTGCTGAAGGTATCACCCATGAAGGGTGTTATGAGGTTTGGGAAGAGGGGAAAGTTGAGCCCCCGGTTCATTGGGCCTTTTGAGGTGCTTCACAGGATAGGGGAAGTGTCTTATAAGCTTTCCTTTCCACCCAGTTTGTCGAGTGTGCATCCGGTATTTCATGTTTCCATGCTTCAGAAGTATGTTGTCAATCCGTCCCATGTTTTGGACTTCATCACGGTTCAGTTGGAGGGTGATATGCCTTATGATGTGGAGTCGGTGGCTATTTTTGATCAGCATATTCGAAAGTTGAGATCAAAGGACATAACTTCAGTGAAGGTGCAGTGGAGAGGGAAGCCTGTGGAGGAGACCACCTGGGAGACCGAGCGGGAGATGCAGAACAAATATCCACACCTATTTGAGACTCCAGGTATATCTCTAGACTCGTTCGAGGATGAACGTTTGTTTAAGAGGGGGAGGATGTAACGACCCGGACGGTTATTCCGAGAGTTATAGCCCCAGTTCCCCCATTTCTGCTTCTTCATGTGCTATTCAGCTATATTGTGTGGTATCAGGTTGGTTGGTTCGGGTCCGGAGTGTTTTTGGAGTGGAATGAGAAACTTAGTCTCTTATTTAGAAGTTTAAGTTGGAAAATTCGATCGTAAGTTGACTTATGAGTAAACGATCTCAGATTGAGATTTTTATGGTTCGGATAGCTTCGTTAGGTCATTTTAGACTTTGAAGCGTGTTAGGAAAGTAAATTGGAGGTCCGTGGTAGAATTAGGCTTGAATTGGCGAAACTGAAAATTTGGTGCTTTCCGGTCGGCGGTGGAAAAATTTGATATTGGAGTCCGAATGGAATTCCGAGAGTTGAAGTAGGTTTGTAGTGTCATTTGTGACGTGTGTGCAGAATTTGAGGTTATTCGGATGAGGTTTGGTAGGTTCAACGTCGTTTGTGGAAATTGGAAGTTTAGAAGTTCTAAGTCTGGAATTTGAGGTTGATTTGGTGTTTTAATGTCATTTTGACTGTTCTGAAGGCTCGACTTAGTTTGTATATTGATATTCAACTTGTTGGTATTATTGGTTGAGGTCTCGAGGGCCTCGGGTGTATTTTGGATGGTTAGCAAATTGGTTTTGGCATTGTGAACTGCTAAAATAACTGCTAGTGTGAGCTCTTCTAGTGTTTCAGCACCTATGGAAGAGGAGCTGCAGGTGCGAGGGTCGTAGGCACGGAAGGTGATCGCAGATGCAAAATTTTGGAACCTGAGGAAGGAGCGCAGGTGCACAAGCTTGGACGCACCTGCAAGCTCGTAGGTGCGAGGCCTGGCCGCAGGTGCATAGTCTGGGTGGTTAAGTGACTTGCGCAGGTGCAGTCGCGCAGGTGCGAGACAAATGCGATATGTGTGAGAAGCCTGGGCAGAAGCTATATATTTCACACTTCGCGAATTTTTGTGTATTCTTCACCATTTTTATTCGGATTTGAAGCTTTTTAGAGAGTTTTGAAGAGGGAATCAAGAAGGTTTTCATTGAGGTAAGTTACTTGAGCCAAATGAGGTCGGATTTTGATAAATTTGGTATGGTTGGACTAGTGAGTGAATGGGCTTTCTAGTTATGTGAATTTTGTCGGATTTTGAGACATGGTCTCGGGGGCAGGGTTTGAGTCGAATTCGAGATTCTTGGCTAATTTGATATTTTTTCTTGTAGAATTCATTCCATTAACGTATATTGATGGTAATATACTAATTTGAATAGATTCGGAACATTTGGAGGCTGAGTCGATGTCACGACCCAAACTGGAGGATCATGACTAGCACCCGGGCCATACTTGTCGAGCACCAACGTGCATTTTATCTAGCCTTCTTATTATCTTTAAGGGATAACGAGATCAACATAAATGGTAGATATGGATCATGAACATACATCACATGGGATGACAAGATTTCTAAGAAACTACATAAAAGGTACGAGCTACAACGCTGCCATGAAAGACTATACAACAAAATTAGCCAACAAGGCATACCAAACTATACATGAGTCGATACTTATCTATGAGCCTCTAAAGGAGCATAAGTAATGCAACATAGCTGGAACAGGGCCCCGACATACCCATAATATCTATAACAAAAATGCATATCAAGACCACGGCAAGTCCGGAGAAGGGATCTCGCCTATAATCGTTGAACTGGAAATCCTATTGTGGTGGGGGAGCTTTGTCTACCTGTCTATCAGGACTAGTAGCACGACATGCAGCGTCCACAAATAAAAGGACGTCAGTTGGAATAAAGTACTGAGTATATAAGGCAGAAAAGCATAAATAAGAACAGTAATGTAAAGAGAGATGTAGGAGATACAACATGTAGCATCTGAGTGCTTCATAGAGACATTAACATGAAATGCATGATACATATATACACATAATCTTTTTAAACATCCGCCTCTGTGGGCATCATCATCATCATAGAACATTCGCCTCTGTGACATCATCATCATCATATCATACCCGGCCTCAAAGAGGACTCGGTAAACCCCACTGATCAGTGGTTGCACAATAGGTGCCATACCCGGCCGACTATAGTGCAGCTGGGTAGAGTAAAATAGATACATATATATAATGCATGCAGGACTCATTGGAATTATGTTCTGAACATTTCGGAGCGACGTAAGGTCGATATTCTCCGTACACATAATTAGGGCTAACTCTTCATAGAGAATCTTATAATAATAAGGAAGTACCAACAACATTGATAACATAATAATAAGAGAAGCAACCTCAACATCAATTGTTCCATAAGAAGGGAAACAATGTAAGTACTGCTAGCTTCTAAGAGTAGAGAATCTTTGGAAGCTCGTTCATTGAATTATGTACAAACGGAGTCGTTAAAAAGAAGGAAAGGGATAGACTAACATACCTTGTATATTCTTCCCCAACCTCAAGCTACGCAAATGTCACAACTCCTTAATCTACAATAAGAGAAACGACACTATCGTTATCGTTTAAGCGTCATAACTATTATGTATCGACCACAACCTATTTTACGATGAAATGGACAACACCTCCCCTATTTATATGAATTCACACAAGTAAAAACAATCACCAAACATCCCAAACAACATCAATAATAATCATATTGAGCCTTCCAAAATAGTCCACACACAACCTAATCACTTCACACATAAGACGACCACCGTAGTCGTGTCAAACGACATGGAAATGTTATAAAAAACGACCAGATAAAAACACTACATCTATGTGGTGTTTATAAAAACTCTTCCTCCTCCAAAACTCCACAAAAAAGTAGTAAAACACGCAGCCCAACAACAACACAAAATAGTCCGCTACAAGTCAAATAACTCGAACTCACGGCTTCTGATCACCGTCCCGTGAGTTCTAACTATTAGGAAATATATTTATCAACCTTCCTTGATATTTAAAAACTTAAATACGGATATTAGATTTTTATTAACTATGAATTACCTTCCAAAACTCTAACTACAAAGAAAAAAGGAGAGGCGGTATAATGACACTTACGTCGTAGGGATCATTTTGATGTTATTGCTTCTCGATTTCTTGCCCGGAATGATAATCTTATTTGAAACCCTAGAATATAGCTTGAGGTTATGTTTATGGGTGTTCTCTGGTCGTTTTATTCTGAATAATGAAGAGAAAGCCGACCTAAGTTTTATATATATCAAGTTTGAAAAAGTCAAAGAGGTGCTAGCTTGGCACCCTAGGATTGGTCCATCTTCCGACGCCTATATCTTTTTATCCTGATGTCGTATGAATGAACGATTAAGAGAGATGGAAACTACATTCCAAGACCTTAAATTTGGTATATTATATGTCCCAATAAGACCTTATATATCACATGAAATGTATTTCTCAAAAAGCTCTAGTGATCCACCTACTTGTCACTTATGATGTATGCACAGACTCGCGAGACTGCAAATATCTCTCTACTCCTACGTCGTATCGGGTTACGGTTTAATGCATTGGAAACTAGACTCATAGATATTAAATTTAGTTGGTAGATCATCCAATAATTCCATGTATATTGGGATAAAATATCAGTTACATTTGACCTAATTTTAAGCACATTATGAGTGTAACTTGTGAAGACCTTTGTCGACTTTTGTTCCACAACTTGCTTGACTTCAAAATGTAGGACACAAATATCATATGATAAAAATTAAATCATAGAATAACCTCCTTATCATGTAATGAACCATAGTCTCACCCTAAAGTACATGTTATAACATTCCAAACTCGTCGATTTTCGACGAAACTTATTTTCTTCAATTGGTTTAGCTTCTAAGCTTTCCAACCCTCTTGGTACTCGTTATTCATGATCTTAAATATTTGTAACCTCCAATGTAACATGATTAACTTACTTTATATTCCATCAAATATAATATTATTTATGATCTTACATCAATTGACTTACGATGTACTCTCACATACGAAAACATGAGGTGTAGTAGTCGAGAGGAAAGAGCATCGTGGGTTAGAGATTTGACCGGTTTGAGGTATGTAACGATTGTAAATCTAGTCCCGAGGGTGTAAAACCTCGAATTTCGTATCATTTTACTATTTTGGAATGACACACATGCTAGGTGACAGGTGTGTGGGCGTACACAGTTGGGGATTGTGACTTGGTCCGTCCCGTAGCAACTGTAGACTTGCGTATTTTGTTGAAATTATATAATATCAATGTGTTTTAGAAAGAGTTTCTGTAAATTGGGCTGAATGCCATGTTTGGTCCTTGTGCCAGTAATGTTGGGATCCTTAGTGGCCTTTTCTTACTATCCTCTCACTGTTTTCGATTGAAAATCTATACTCAGTCATGATAATACTTGTTTACTGCATAACTCAGTTTTATAACTCTGCTTGATGCATATAAATGTTATTTTGGGCTGAGTTCCCTATTTTTAGTGAATGCCCGAGGGGCTTTTGAGGTTTATGACTGAGTTACCGAGGGCCTGATTTTGTGAGGATATTTATGGGATCGGGCTGCACGTTGCAGCATGTTTGATATAGGTCGAGGGCCTGAGTGATTTATGCCATGATTTGGCTTGATATAGCGTTTGGGATGAAGGAGCCCCTCCGGAGTCTGTACACACCCCTAGTGAGTGCAGGTACCTACTGCGTGTGAGTGCCGATTGCTAAGTGACTGGGAGGGATGAGTGATGGTGAGGTATGCCCGAGGGGCTGTTACGAGTGATTGTGAGGTATGCCCGAGGGGCTGCTTACGAGTGACTGTGAGTCTTGCCCCAGGAGCTGTATATGAGTGATGTTTTTCCCGAGGGGTTGTTTATGTTCTCATCATTTTCACTTTATTTTGCATTGAGCCTCTGTTGAAAAATATCTTTAAATGAATTTTCACCGAGACTGGATTTTAAACGAGATGATTTGACTCAAATACTGATTTGAAAGCATGTTGTATTTTACTGAGATTTTCATGCTGTGTCCTTTATGTGTTTTACTGCTCGTCACTACTACTCAGCCTTTATTTATGGTTGTTACTTACTGAGTTGGGGTACTCACGTTACACCATGCACCTTGTGTGCAGATCTAGGTGTTATTGGACGTACTAGGGAGTGTTGATTTCATCCGTCGCGGATCTATCAGAGTTAGCAAGGTAGCTGCCTGGCGATCGCAGCCCTGCTCTTCTCCCTCCTATCTTCCTATAGATGTTTTTGGTTGTTTTCCATATTGTATTAGTCTTAGTATTATTAGACAGATATTGTAGATGCTCATGACTAGTGACACCCGATGTCGGGCCTTTCTTTCCAAACTTTTCAGTTTTTTTGAATTTCTTTATGAAGTTTTACTATGAAATTAGCTTTGAAATAAAATATCGCGTTGTTTTTGGTAATGTGTCGGCTAGCCGAGAACCACGATAGGCGCCATCATGACATGGTAGTTTGGGTCGTGACAAGATGCGTCCTAGGCGGGTGATAGTACTCTATATACATGATAGTCGCATGATTAGGTAGTGAAGTCTCTTGAAGACATAGGATTAGTAGCATCAAGAAAACACCCTATAGGAAGGCTTTCTAGCAATTGACAATTAGACTTGATTTTATAACACTTCGTCCTTATAGGCATGTTATCTAAGCGAGACAGCACAAAAACAGTATGAAGTAGTTGATTTATTAAACCTTATAGCCATGGTACCTAGATTAACAAAGGGTATGTTACATAACAGTCGTACAATAATAGCACAAGTTGAGCAAACGGTCAATGATATTTAAATTCTATAGGCAAACTGTCTAGTAGTGTGTGGAGAAAACAAAATATATAACAAAAGGAATACTTATATTTTGACATGTTTCTGATGTTAGCAAGTAAAGCATTTAGGTCCCTATAGGCATGCTTTCTATTAGTGTATAGAAAATAAGGCGTGTCAAATAAATCAACGAGTAATGAAACCCTATAGACATGCTTTCTACCCATTCATGAGAAAATTAAAGTACCCAATTGTTCAGTTTACAAGTTATTACAGCCCGAATCAAATATGAATAATTACATAAGAAGACCATTATAGGCTCAATGATAGGCCTAGTATAGATAACCCATGCTTTTCTAAACCTTCGACAGCTCCAGTAGGCTAAGAATTTAGCTCATGAGACTAGTAGTAAGTCTGAACTCACCAACAACGCCCAATATCGCACAGAACAGATTTCGAACCCAGATGGGGGGGGGCGGGTCATACATGCTTACAAATAATAGACAAATGTTGAACTATCTAGTTTAGTAAAGGAGGCTTGCATACTTATTTCATTAAGACTGTAAAGATAATCACTACCCAAATGTATAGACAAATTCATGTGAGACATAAGGTAGGTTTATGCTTCCATTTTAGAAGATAGGGTGACATGGTTGGTCAAACAAGGGGATTAAACATGAAACCAGGAAAATCAGTAGAAACTTAGTTTCCACATGATATGAAAAACGAACAATATAGGCTCATATAGCATGCAACATTAGCAGAGTTATAGAAGCATATCACTTAGGTTGACATGGTAAGCAGATACACATACTTAGTTTTCAGGACAACAAGTTTATAGCAAAAGATGAATTAACCTAAAAGGGATTCATAACTAGGAAATTAAGGCATGAAGGTCACAGTCAGAGAATAGTAAGTGAGCAAATAAGCAGGCATGGTTTATAGTGGTTGATAAGAATCCTAATCACAAAGAATTCTAAATCCAATGTCATCATAGCAGGAAGATATGTCAATCTTGAGGTCAAAAATTGACCGAATTTAGAACTTAGGCCAGTCAATTATGCATAATGATAAAACCCAGGCGTATTGGGGTTTAACTAGAAACCTGGGAAACACTGAAGAATGCAGGATTGACTAAATACCAAATTAGCAACATGTCTGGCTAGAACATTGGGATAGTAATGGGCATATGAGGCTCATATAAGCAGGATAACAGTAGAACGTACATGAAAGGTTCATTGGAAAGAAATTCATTCTAGCAAATTCTGGGCAGGAGGTAACCTCCTTAAGAATGAAGGAATCCAAGGCAAGGCATGAGAGAAAGCTTTTAAAAAGGCAACTAGTGATCAAAATAACAGCGCAGGCTGAAAGTAATCAAGAAATTAATCAAATATTGCACACATAATAGGCATGCATCAAAACTCTGAATTCCAGTAGCAAGCAACATCACATTGATTCACAAATGTTTGAACAATATGAATACAAGTAAAGAGAACAAAATCGCAAGAGTCTCATTACTCAACAGTTTGCAGAATTAATGAGCTAATAAAGTAGAGATTAAGAGCCAACAGCTTGCTTATCAATAACACAGAGAGAGCACTAGAAACCCCAAAAATCTCAGCGCGTCAGAGTTCCCAAGGGCTTCAGATGAACCCCGGGCAGTGCTCGCATTAAGAGAGGTCGAATAGTGGAATTTGGGTGGCCTTGGCTTTCAGCCGGCCACAATCAAGAGAGAGCGGGAATAATATATACAGTGAAAGTGAGAGAACAGTGGTAGTTGTTAAGCGATTATAGATCTGTCTAAAGGGGAAATTGGGGAGGGATTTATATAGTAGCAAAATTAAATACCCAAACAAGAAAAAACAGTCAATTAAACACAAATAAGAAAAGAATAGCATGCAACATCGATTAGAATCAATTTAGGAGAAAATCAGGCAAACCCTAGTTTGACCGAAATCATAGACTGGCCGAAGATCTTGTTAAATAGGGCCCGTGTAATCTTTCCATAGACGTATATAGACGAAAAACCGTCTCAATATTACTGAATAGGTTCAATCCCTCTTGATTTGGGAGACTGGTACTTGCCAAAACCGAGAAATTACTAAGTAATACCATATTTATGCAAGTAACAATGATATAATCCCAAAAAGGTAAGCGAATCAGTGTAAGATCCATGAATGGATTGGATTAGGAGAAGAACTGGAGGAGGCAGTTAGGGTTTGTGAGTAAAGGAGAAGGTTCGAGAGGACTTGGGGGTCGTGGATGGGTAAAATAAAGTTAGGGTTTGGGTTGTGAGGTTATAAAGAGATGTGTGGGGATTATTACGGGTCGTTGATCATTTGAGATCAACAACCAATATCAAAAGGAAGTGGAGCGGGTCAGGAGATAGGTACCAACCAGGTTTTAGGTTAAGCAGTTATTTGGTTTGGGCTGGGGATATTGGTCTAAGGTACTGGGCTAGTTTGGTCCTAAAATTACTAATAATTGGGCTACAATTAAAATACATAAAATTCATCAAACAATAAATGATAAATATGATTAATAAATAAATAAAATATTATTTATGCACTAAAATAATTGAAAATAACAATTTAGCATGTAAAAAATATAAAAATACTATTTTGGCACAAATAGAGTAATAAAAAAGCAATTATACACGTACATAGGCTATTATTGCAAAAATTACATAAACAACTAAAATATAGATATAATTTTATGAAACGATGTAAAAATATTTTAAAACATGCATGTGAGTGTAAAATAACACATTTGGATGATTACGTTGTTGCAAATAATTTAAGAGAATAAAAGGTAAATATTCAAGTAATTTAAATGCAAGAAAATCAATTTTAAAGCTTTAAAATTATGAAAAATTATAGAATATACTTACATAAATCTTATAAATTAAATAATGGATGAAAATGACATTTTGAAAGTCCATATACTATTTGAGAAATGTGAGGGTAAAATTGAGTACCAACACCAAGTCCTGCCTGTCACGACCCAAAAATCTATTAAGGTCGTGATGGCGCCAGACACCATCGTCAGGCAAGCCAATCATTAACTAGTTGAAATAAATTCCCGTTTTAACATTTTTTGAAATCATTACCTTTAACTTAATACGTAATCACTAAACAAAAATCCGTTAAGCAAATACGATGGTTTAAATATTTCATTTTAGCAAATATATCCCAAACACATCCCAGATCCCGGTGTCACAAGTGCATGAGCAATTTCTAAGAATTTATACAATCATTACAAAGCTTGTCTGAGATACAAATTGGACAATGAAATTTAAAACAAAATGAATACAATCGAGGGAGACTCTGTCAGCTGCGGATCGCCCCCGGATGATGCAGCTCGCCTACATCTCCAAACCAGCCACATCTTTGTGAAAGTACTTGTGTAATAAAAATGCACAGCAAGTGTAGCATGAGTACGAAAACAACGTGTATTCAGTAACTCGATCGCCTAACCTCAGAGAGGTAGTGACAAGGGGTCGAATTAGACACTCACTAAGGTCCAACAAATTAATTTAACACAATATGATATCAGTAATAGGCATACGAGGATGATAAAAACAGTAAACATTAAAGATAATTGTAACTCAAATAAATGCTGAAAGTAAATAAACAATTACTACTTCTTTTTGCCCCAAATATCTTAAATAAACAGTTACTTCTTCCTTTTTTTTCCCAAATATCTTAAATAAACAGTCTATGAAATCATTAACAATTTAGCATGTGCATACGGGATAAGGACAACCGGCTCGAGCCATCATAATAATCATATATGTGCACTACCGAGGGTCGAACGACCCGAACCATAAGTGCATCTTTGCCATAAAATAATCATATCTATGCACTGCTGAGGGTCGAACGGCCCGAACCATAAGTGCATCTTTCAATCCGCCGTGGCGTACGGACCACTCCCATGAGAGTGGGGAAATCACACTCTGATCGCGGAATGTAAATTGCGAAGCGGTCACACACAGTCATGCAAAATCAAACCGTCCACCCTGACTACATCGAAATTCATCTGCCAAGTTTAATAATATTCAATAATAAAACCTTATCATGAATGCAATTATCCACGGAGCAAATCAATTTTGTCTCTAAATGATAAAGAAAGGTACACTCTAGCCTTCTTAGGAAAAAAATTACCAAATTCAATAGCATTACCAGTCTAATATTATTGGCAGGATCAGATGTATAACACGTAAGGTATGCTAGTGGGTCCTAGACTACCCGGACATAAGCATAGTAGTAGCTACGGACGGAATCCCATCACCTCGTGCGTATGTAGCCCCCGCAGATAGCAGCACATATTTAATTAGTTCACCTAAGGGGACAATTCCCCATCACAATGGATGCAGACTGCCCCAAAACTACCAAATAACGGGCAAAGCAATGAAAATTCATTCTAATATGTGCAACAATTCAAATTATATAATTTCCCAACTCCACTCAGTGAATTGACCAAAATGCCCTCGGGCCCACATGCCCGGATTCCGAAATTTCTCGAAGATATACCCAACCCATAGTCTTACTAACTCAAATATACAATTTACTCTAAATTCCATGCTCAAATTCGTGGCTAAAATCCAAATTACCCATTTTCTAGGTTTTCTTCAAAATTCCCAATTTTCCATAATTTTTCATGTTCAATCCATGCATAAACCTTGTATTTAACTTGGAATGCGAAGGAATCTCTTACCTGATGATGCTTGATGAAAATCACCATTTGAAATTCTCCAAAATCGCCCTAACCAAGTGAAACAATTAATGAAATGGCCAAAATCCCGTTTAAAATAGAACACCACCCAGACAAACCTTCTGTGCAATTGCACACCATCATCCGCGATAGCACAAGCCAAGTTCAGAAGCCTCCAAGCACACCCTGTGCGATCGCACAGTAGACACTACGGTCGCACAAGCCAAATCATGCAGCCTCACTTTTCCTTCTGTGCGGTTGCACACCTACAAGTGCGATCGCACAAGCCAAACTTCCAGCCCTCAAATTTCTTCTCCGCGATCGCATAACTAAGGTTGTGATCGCATTGAACCCCCAAAATACCAGAAAACAGCAGCAACCAAACACTTGGAAATAACCCAGAACCACCCTAAAACACACCTGAGGCCCTTGGGACCCCGTCCAATCACACGACTCAGTCCCATAACCTCACAAGAACTTGCTCGAGGCTTCAAATCACATCAAACAATGCCGAAATCATGAATCGCACTAAAATTCAACTTTATGAACTTTGAAATTTCAAACTTCCACATCTGATGCCGATACCTATCAAATCACGTTCGATTGACCCCAAATTTTGCACACAAGTCATATTCGACATTACGGACCTTCTCCAACTTCTGGAATCGCATTCCGACCTCGATATCAAAATTTCCACTTCCGGTCGGATTTCTCAAAAACCTTCAAATTCCTATCTTTAGCCAAATGACTTCAAAATGACCTACGGACATCCGAATTCACTTCCAATCGCGCTCCCAACTCCATAATCACCATACGAAGCTAGTCCCAGACTCGGAATCCCAAACGGACATCAATAACATTGAAATGTGCTTCAAGCCAAACTTAGGAAATTTTCTTCAAAATACTGACTACCACAATATACGTCGAAACGCTCCCGGGTTATCCATAACCTGATCCGGACATACGCCCAAGTCCGAAATCATCATTCGAACATGTAGGAACCCTCAAATCCTGATTCAGAGGTCATTTACTCAAAATTCCTATCTTAGTCCATTTCTTTCCAATTTGACTCTGAACTTCCCGAAATTCAACTCCAACCATGCATGCGGGTCATAATACCTAAAATGGAGTTGCTCATCATGACTTCAAACCGTTGAACGACGCGCTAGAACTCAAAACAACCGGTCGGGTCGTTACATTCTCCCCCACTTAAACAGATGTTCATCCTCGAACGTGCTAGGAACTGCTCTGGAGTTATCTGAAACCACTGCTCAACAACTCAAGCACCTGCCTGTGCTACTACAACCCAGTTGAGCACATTAGCTTGATCAAATCTGAAGATTTCTTCTTTTTATCCATATAATAATCTCAGAATCCAGTTCCAATACCTGAAATTTCTCTGCCAGGCCTAGTTCCAACACATAGACATCGTATCAACTACCACAAGATATACCAAAACACAACTACGTGCCTTTGCTGAATCAGCACCATGCATCGCATAATTCATCATTTAGCCACCATGACATTCCCTGAACCTCTAATAGCCAAAATTTCACGAATCTGATGCTTCCAATGCACCTTATGATATGTATATACACCCTGCTATAATGCTGACGATACCACCACAACGGAGGAGATATGCAAGAATTTCTAACCAATTGCAGAGTTAACCAAACATTGAATCTTTCCTTTTTGACTTAGATCATCATCTCATTGCGAACCAAATAATGGTAATTGCCCTGTAATATGCTTCACATAATCTTATCGCACCGACCCCAAATTTATAAATCCCGTCTCGCCCAGTATGAACTGCTCAGACAACAAATCACACCAAACATGACCAACAGTCTCACATGATACCACAACGTGCCAATAGGACATAACTCGAACATTATACACAAAGAAATGACTCATGAAAAGACTGCTCAACTCATGCAACTTATTATGAACTCTTCTAGAAAAACATAAAGTAAAACACAAGAAAAATAAATATTGGAACCTTACTCATCATCACACTGTTGCGGCGTGCAACCCGATCCAAATAACATACCCTTGGCGGCGTGCCACCCGATCCCATCATAAAATTCACATAACGAAATATACACAGAGCTGAATTGCGCACTATCACAAAATACTGAATATCGATCATAAGCACACTAAGTGCATAACACCATCCTGGGGAGACTGATAGAGCCATACACTACGAAAACTCGAGCACAACTGAGGTGCGATACATATACTCTGAATCTCAAGATCTCACATGCTCACATAACATCATCACTACGCGAAATCTCAACACATAAGAAATTATCAAGCCGTTTCATCACTCACCCGGCACAATCACAACATTACATGAATTTGACGATGACGGAACAACACCTGATATTCCAACATCCCTCTTTGAGGAGCGCTATACTGAACTGAACACATCTGACTCGCATGAAGCCCATAATCTTGTTTAAATCCATTCATACACTTCAAGCCTATTCCGCTCGCAATGAACTAGGCTGATAGCCTTGCCTAGGTCCAAAATAACCTACTTCCTCTCATAACACGCAAGAACAACCATCATAACCGGGGCAAACACCCCACAATCCACAACCAACTGACTCGAACGCCTTCCTGGCATAAATCCTCAAATAAACAATATTGCACTTCCTTATACTCGGTCTAAATCTTAAACCAATCAGTGAATACGTGTCACACTTATACAATCTTCTCGTGGTTATGCTCCCACGACCTTCCACACCAGGTAACAAGTCTGCACATCCACCACTGGCCACACTAACGTGGTAAAAGAAATTAAGAACCCATAACTAGGGTACAAAGCCTCTTCCACCAAATATCGATCCCATGTGACACTGAAGATAACACCAGCTTACTCTAGACTTTCGAATCACTTTTTCTTGCTCATCCAAGCTCATGACATCCTTGTTAACACCGAATCGCAATCTTGATTCCTTACTTCCAGTTACACACGGTTTACTGCACCTAACATGCCAATATGAAATTGCGCAAGAACTCCATCATAACTCCGAAACCACTAATAGGGTGAACACATCATCATATAGAAACCTTTTACTTACCTCAATTCAAGAGAACAATAACAATATTCAAGTGAATCCTCATAATCACAATACATGCAAATCCTTAAGTAGTGGTTTGAACCATCATAAACCTTCCGGGACCCGCCTACACCTGACAGGTCATAGCACTCGAATGATCCCAAACCAAATCTATTACGGCGGCCGATAAGCCTCGCGCATACCGGCCCAATCCACATGAATAATTTAATTATACTGACGAAACTGATCATTGTAGTACATGTGCCATTTCAACCATGGCTAATCAATCTATCTTCTTTTAATCATCTTCAATTCCCTCAGGAATAATAGTAACTTCCTTCAACTCATAGCAAACTCAATCCTCACTCATTCCGAGTGACCTTGATTCACGAGACCATGCTACCTAAATCCCGCAACCCGTCTCATACCCTCCTGAAAATCTTTCTACAACTCGGAGTTTATTTCTTTCACTCCTCCAATACTATCATGCACGCTGAAAATAACATGGAGCACTCCAACCATTTTCCCTCTCTCTGAAATTACGCTGCAGAAGCTAAATTCTTAATCACACTGCTGCCTTTAACACTTAAACACCGCGTTCTTAACTTCCGAATTTATTAGGACCGCTATTGAGAGTCACCACTCTAACAGGCCCCGAATAGAATCAACTCCAAGGATCTTCTATCACCTGAACACCCTTTTCAATGATACACGTGACTGAGTCACTACCCTTGCAACTCGCCTATGCCTTAAGAATAAATTCTGAATCTTTCCAAGCCTAACCCTGGTCCAATAGGACCCACTTTTGCACACATTCATCAAATCCCGCGCACGATCACCATTTTACTCCTTTCCCCTTAGCTGAAATAACTTGCCAACGCGCCGACAATACGTAACCCCATGGGAAGACCATCCTACAACCCAAGTGAAGGCAGTGGGACTCCCCCACTTAGCCCGAAGCTACTCCTTGCACCACTCTAGACCCTACTGAGATCCTTTCTCCTTTGTTAGCATGATTTTGCTAGCCAATCCATCAAATTCTTCCGAATTCCCCTGTCAATATTCCCTAAATACTCAAGTTCTCTAGCACCATTCACACATTCTGCCTCCTACCGAATAGCCACCAGAATCCCTCACAGAAACTTGCCAACCACACAACCGCTAACCTACTCACAGAAGATAACCCACCTGTGGAAATCACCAATTGACACCTTCCAATGACGCTGAAATGCACACTCTCTGCAACACCAATACTCTATCCTAAGCGTGCTATCATTCACCAACTTTACCAGTTCGTCCGCTCCTCATGGACATCCACTAAATGCTCTAAAACATCTTCAAATTCACCGCCCCGCTGCGTCCTTCTTCATTCCTAACAACTCCTCCCAGTTGTATCCAACCTTTCGCCGAAATAACCCATATTTCAACTTAAGCTCGTAGGCCCAATCACCATCCACTAAAACTCTCAAACTTTCCCTCAAGATAGGCAGCTGTCTTACCACTGAACTTCCTGTGCTACGCTGCCACTCTCCCATTTGTTAAACTCATTCCTTTAGGCACTACCTGACCTCCTTTCAAGCCATTCATTGACCCTACATGTGGGCAAGCATCCTACCATCACACCTATATCGCGCGATAACCAATCGTAAGAATCATCACTACTTGAGCATAGCCTTAAGGCTCTCAGAAACACAGCTACTGATCTGAAACAAGATATTACTCCTCCGCAGAACAATGATAATAGCCTCAATCAACTTCGCTAGAGGAAACATCCCGCACCACATCCCTAGTATCGTTAAAATTCCTCAAATCCTCGATTCATAGCAAGCGCTTCGCAACGTATAAGATTGAGTAGGAAGAAACATGGGCATAAGCCTCAAAGGAATCGAATCGTACGGTGAGGAATCAAGAAGGGAAGTACTCCTAATAGCCCTGTAGCCTCTCGAAGATAAGTACAGACGTCTCGGTACCGATCCGCAAGACACCACTAGACTTGCTCATGACTCGTGAGACCTAAGGGAACCTAGTGCTCTGATACCAAGTTGTCATGACCCAAAAATCTATTAAGGTCGTGATGGTGTCGGACGCCATCGTCAGGTAAGCAAATCATTAACTAGTTGAAATTAAATTTCTGTTTTAACATTTTTTGAAATCATTACCTTTAACTTATTACGTAATAACTAAACAAAAATCCGTTAAGCAAATACGATCATTTAAATATTCCATTTTAGCAAATATATCCCAAACACATCCCAGAACCCGGTGTCATAAGTGCATGAACAATTTCTAAGAATTTATACAATCATTACAAAGCATGTCCGAATTACAAATTGTACAATGAAATTTAAAACAAAATGAATACAATACGAGGGAGAGTCTGTCAGCTGCGGATCACCTCCGGTTGATGCAGCTCGCCTAAGTCTCCAAACTAGCCACATCGCTGTGAAAGTACCTATGCAATAAAAATGCACAGCAAGTGTAGCATGAGTAAGTCGCCCGCCTAACCTCAAAGACGTAGTGACGAGGGGTCAAATTAGAAACTCACTAAGGTCCAACAAATTAATTTAACACAATATGATATCAGTAATAGGCATACGAGGATGATAAAAACAGTAAACATTAAAGATAATTGTAACTACAATAAATGCTGAAAGTAAATAAACAATTATTACTTCTTTTTCCCTAAATATCTTAAATAAACAGTTACTTCTTCATTTTTTCCCCAAATATCTTAAATAAATAGTCCATGAAATCATTAACAATTTAACATGCGCATATGGGATAAGGACAACCGGCCTGAGCCATCATAATAATCATATATGTGCACTGCCGAGGGTCGAACGGCCCGAACCATAAATCCATATTTCGATCCGTCGTGGCGTACGACCCGCTCCCATGAGAGTGGGGAAATCACACTCCGCTCGCGGAATGTAAATTGCGAAGCGGTCACACACAGTCATGCAAAATCAAACAGTCGACCCCGACTACATCGGGAAAACAAATACTCAAGTAAATGACAAATTTCTCTTTTAAAAGGCACAAGAATAGTATTAAATGTTTTCTCGAAATTCATTTGCCAAGTTTAACAATATTCAATAATATAACCTTATCATAAATGCAATTATCCATGGAGGAAATTAATCCTCTTTCTAAATGATTAAGAAAGGTACACTCTAGCTTTCTTCGGAAAAACATTACCAAATTCAATAGCATTACCAGTCTAATATTATTGGCAGGATCACATGTACAATACGTAAGGCATGCTAGTGGGTCCTAGACTACCCGGACATAAGCATAATAGTAGCTACGCACAGACTCCCGTCACCTCGTGCGTACGTAGCCCCCGCAGATAGTAGCACATATTTAATTAGTTCACCTAGGGGACAATTCCTCCTCACAAAGTTAGAAAGGAGACTTACTTCGCTCCGAAATTTCATAACCGGTTTCCAAGCCCTTCCGACGACTCCAATGGATGCACAACGCCCCAAAACTACCAAATAACGGGCAAAGAAATGAAAATTCATTCTAATATTTGCAACAATTCATATTATATAATTTCCCAACTCCACTCAGTGAATTGACCAAAATACCCTCGGGACCACGTGCCCGGATTCCAAAATTTCTCGAAGATATACCCTACCCATTGTCTTACTAACTCAAATATACAATTTACTCTAAATTCCATGCTCAAATTCGTAGCTAAAAGTCCAAATTACCCATTTTCTAGGTTTTCTTCAAAATTCCCAATTTTCCACAATTTTTCATGTTCAATCCATGCATAAACCTTGTATTTAACTTAGAATGAGAAGGAATCTCTTACGTGATGATGCTTGATGAAAATCACCCTTTGAAACTCTCCAAAATCGCCTTAACCAAGTGAAAAAATTTATGAAATAGCCAAAATCCCGTTTAAAATAGAACACTGCCCAGACAAACCTTATGTGCGATCGCACACCATCATCCGCGATCGCACAAGCCAAGTTCAGAAGCATCCAAGCACACCTTGTGCGATCGCACAGTAGACACAGCGGTCAGACAAACCAAATCCGGCAGCCTCACTTTTCCTTCTGTGCGATTGCACACCTACAAGTGCGATCGCACAAGCCAAACTTCCAACCCTCAAATTTCTTCTTCGCGATCGCATAACTATGGTTGCTATCGCACTGAACCCCCAAAACACCAGAAAACAGCAGCAACCAAACACTTGGAAATAACCCAGAACCACCCCGAAACACACCCGAGGCCCTCGGGACCCCGTTCAATCACACTACTCAGTCCCATAACCTCACACGGACTTGCTCGAGGCTTCATCACATCAAATTACGCCGAAATCACGAATCTCACTAAAATTCAACTTTATGAACTTTGAAATTTTAAACTTCCACATCCAATGCCGAAACCTATCAAATCACGTCCGAATGACCCCAAATTTTGCACACAAGTCATATTCGACATTACGGACCTGCTCCAATTTCCGAAATCGAATTCCGATCCCGATATCAAAATTTCCACTTCCGGTCGGATTTCTCAAAAACCTTCAAATTTCTATCTTTAGCCAAATGACTTCAAAATGACCTATGGACATCCGAATTCACTTCCGATCGCGCTCCCAACTCCAGAATCACCATACAAAGCTATTCCCAAACTCGGAATCCCAAAGGACATCAATAACACTGAAATGCGCTTCAAGCCAAACTTAGGAAATTTTCTTCAAAATACTAACTTCCACAATATACGCCGAAATGCTCCCGGGTTATCCAAAACCCGATCCGGACATACGCCCAAGTCCAAAATCATCATACCAACCTACATGAACCCTCAAATCCTGATTCGGAGGTCGTTTACTCAAAATTCCAATCTTAGTCCATTTCTCCAACTTAAGGCTTCTGAAATGAGAATTTTCTTTCCAATTTGACTCCGAATTTCCTGAAGTTCAACTCCGACCATGCCTACGAGTCATAATACCTGAAATGGAGTTGCTCATGAATTCAAACCACTGAACGACGTGCTAGAGCTAAAAAACAACCGGTCGGGTTGTTACACTGCCCCTTCACGAATACGTGGCCATCTTCGTGAACGCGAAGGATAAACTTCCAGCAAATCTATGAAGACTCTACGTGAACACGGGAGCATCATCGTGGACGTGTATAAGGAATCAGAACTGAGAAAAACCAGAAACTTCAGAAATACTTCAAAGTTCTGAAATGCGTCGAACATGGTCTGAATCACACACGAGGCCCCCGCGGACCTCAACCAAACATACCAAAATGTACTAAAACACGATAAAAACTTAGTCGAGGCCTCAAATCACATCAAACAACATCAAGAATACGAATCGCACCCCAATTCAAGCCTAAGAACTTATGAACTTTTGAATTCCGAAACCAACGCCGATTCATACCGAAACAACTCCGATTGACACCAAAATTTGCACACAAGTCATAATTTACATTACGTACCTACTCCAACTTCCAGAATCGCAATCCGGCCCCGATATCACAAAGTCCACTCCCGGTCAATTAATATCGACCATGGACTGAGAAGCTTGAGGAATCAGTGGAATACCAGAGCCTGCGTAGTCTATGGAGGTGCTCCCCTCCTGAATCTGGGGAAATACCTCACCATATGAAAAGTTCCACAACACTCAAACGAAGCTCTTGGATGATGTGGTTGTTGAGGCTGGCTCGGGCCTGATCGATTGGACTAACCTCTGAAACCACCCTGTGCAGGAGGTGCACTAGATAATGGCGGTGCATAATAGGAATCCTGAAGCCTAGGAGTGGTCGGAACACCGCTGGAAGCTGGAAGTGGCGAATGAATAGAGTGACTCACATAGGCCCTACCATGACGAGTTGCAGTTAGGGCACGGGTACCACTATATGTGCCAAATCTCGAGACCTCTTGGCCTCCCCCTCCTCTCTTTCCTAAGTCACCATACCCTTCAATCTGCTAGCAATCCCCACTACCTGCTAGTATGCGATGTCCATCTCGGGCACGACCCAAAATCCTATGAAAGGTCGTGTTGTCGCTGGACACCATCGTCAAGCAAGCCAAAACTAAATAGTATTTTAAATCCTCAGTTTTAGTGTTTTAAAATCATATCTTTCCTTACATTAAGCAATAAATAATAAACTTCACCGAATAAATAATAATGTCTTGAACAAATTTTCAATACCAACTAGTCCCATATACATCCCAGAACCCGGTGTCACAAGTGCATGAGCAAATTTCTAGGAATTTAAAATGTAATACAATAATTATCCGGAATACAAATTGGACAAAAAAGAAAGTAGAATACTATGAAGGAGACTCTGCTGACTGCGGGCCATCTCGAGAGATGCAACTCACCTAAGTCTCTGAATCAACTACGATGTTGTGCCCACAAGGCCGCAGTCCATACATGTACATGTACATTAAAAATGTACATCAAGTGTAGTATGAGTACAAAACAACATGTACCCAGTAAATATCCTGTCTAACCTCGAAGAGGTAGTGACGAGAGGTCGACTTCGACACTTACTAGTGTTCAAATTAATATAATTAAATGTGACACTAGGCATGAATGTCATGATTTAATAACAGATAACAATAGGAAGTGACAGTTTCTTTCATAAATATAATTTTAGTTTCTGTCATTTCAGTTAATAATTTATATTTCAAGGCATTTAAGCAGTTCAAATCCCAGAAAGTACCAAGCAAATAGCATGCGCAAATAATGTCGAGGTCGTATGGCCCGATCCAACAAAATAATAAAATGTGCACTGCCGAAGGGTCGAACGGCGTAAACTATAGATGCAACTATTAACCTACCGAGGCGTTCGGCCCGATCCGATCTATTTACGGCTGAGGCGCTCGGCCCGATCCACAAATAACAACTTATTCTCAAGAACACACAAATTTCCCATTTATAGTCAAGTATTTCATACAACCCGTCAAGAACGTGAGTCAATCCTCATACAATTCTTTTTTTTTGTAAATTTCTAACATGATTCAAGTAATTACTTTGGCAAACAAGGGCACGAAATTCCAAATATAGCATGATACGGGTCCTAAACTACCCGGACAATAGCATACTAGTAGCAACGTGCGGACTCTCGTCACTTCGTACGTACGTAGCCCCCACAAATAGTAGCACATAGTTAATTATTTCACATATGGGGACAATTTCCTCTTACAAGGTTAGAAAGGAGACGTACCTCGCTCAGGAGTCCCATAACCGGCTCCCAAGCCCTTCAAACAACTCAAATCGATGCTCAACGCTCCAAAACTAGTCAAGTATTGGGAAATTCCATAAATATATTCTCTAATACTCATTATAATCCTATTTACAACAATTTCCAACTCCGTTCGAAAAGTCGATAAAATCATCCTCGGGCCCACGTGCCCGGATTCCGAAATTTTTTGAAGATAAAGATTACCCATAACATTACGAACTCAAATATATATTTTATTCCCAATTGCATGACTAATTTTATGGTCAAAATCCAAAAATATTAATTTCTAGGTCTTCTACCAAAAACCCATAATTTGCACTAATTTCCATGTTCTAATCCATATATACTCATGTATTTAACTCAAAATTGTGAAGAAAGCACTAACCCCATTCCATAGGATGAAAATTGCCTCAAAAATCGCTTCAATCCGAGCTCCATAGCTCCAAATATACTAAAAATGGCCGAAACCTTGATATATAACTTTTGCCCAGGTATTTACTCATTTCAATCGCGGAAAATGCTCCGCGATAGTGAAGCACAACTTTTCTCAGCCCAAAATTTGCCCTTCGCGATCGCGAAGAACAAATGCACAGCTCTTCCCGACAGCATTTAGTATAATGGTCATAACCTTTTGTACAGAACTCCAAATTAAAAATGGGTTTGACTTTTTGAAAACTCGATGCCAAGGGATACAACTTTCATTATTTTATCATTTCCCAATTCCTTATTGATTATGATATATAAGCTTCCAAAGTCAGCCCTATGCAACACAATGCGATTTCCAAACTCTTCCTGGATAGGCTGTAGTATATCAACCATAACTCTATGGACACAACTCCAAATTCTAAATGGTTTGATTTTATAGAAAACTAGACACAAAGGTCTACAGCATTCATTTTTAGATCATGTCCAAATTCCTTATAGATTTTAAGATACAACCTTCCAAAGTTGGGTCAGTGCAGCAGAAACTTTCCTTTACGCGATCGCGAAAGGCCTTCCGCGAGCGCTATTCACTGGCCATTTTCTCTCATTTTACTCAATGCAATCGCGACCGATTCCCCGCAATCGTGTAGCACACTGCTGTAGCCAAAAACCAGCAGCTAAAATGGCTAAATATGGTCCGAAACCACCCCGAAACTCACCCGAGCCCATCGGGACACCGTACGAACATACCAACAAGTCTCAAAACATATCATGGACTTAATCTAGGCCTCAAATCACATCAAACAACGCTAAAAACACGAATAACACCCCAATTCGAGTCTAATGAAACTAAGAAATTCCAATTTCTACATTCAATGTCGAAACCTATCAAATCACGTCCGATTGACCTCAAATTTTGTATGCAGGTCACACTCGACATTACAGACCTACTCCAACTTTCAGAATCAGAATCCGACAATGATATCAAAATGTCCACTCCCGGTCAAACTTCTCAAAAACCTTCAAATTTATAACTTTATCCAAATGACTCCAAAATGACCTACGGACCTCCGAATTTACTTCTGATCGCGCCCCCAATACCAGAATCACCATACGGAGCTATTCCCGGAGTCGGAATCCCAAAGGGACATCGATAACACTGAAATGCACTTCAATCCAAATTTATGAAATTTTGCTAAAATACTAATTTCAACATTATGCAGCGAAACGCTCCCGGGTCATCCAAAACCTTATCTAAGCATACGCCCAAGTCTGAAATGATCATACGAACCTGGTAGAACCTTCAAACCCCGATTTCAAGGTCGTTTACTCAAAAATCTAATCTTAGTCAATTCTTCCAAGTTAAGGTTTCCGAAATGAGAATTCTTTTTCCAAATTGACTCCGAACTTCCCGAAATTCAATTCCAACCACGCCTGCGAGTCATAATACCTGAAATGGAGCTGCTCATGTCCTCAAACTGCCTAACGACGCGTTGGAGCTCAAAACGACCGGTTGGGTCATTACATTCTCCCTCACTTAAACATATGTTTGTCCTCGAACGTGCTAAGCACTGTGCTAGAGTTATCCAAAATCACTGTTAAACAACTCGCGCACCTACCCGTGCTACCACAACTCAGTTGAGCACATTAGCCTGAGTCAATCTGAAGATTGTCCCTTTTATTTAGTCAAATAAGCCTTAGAGCCAAATACCAACATCTAAAACTCTCCATCGGGCCTGCTTTCAACATACGAACACTGTATCAACCACCACACGATGTACCTGAACATGACTGCATACCTTTGCTGATTCCACACCTTGCGCCACTTCATTCACAGGACCATAATAAAATTCTTTGATCATAATAGTCGAAATTCCACGAATTTGATGCTCCCAATGCATCTCGGGACCTATATACATCTTGCCCCAACTTTTACATGACCTCCACGACGAAAGAGATGTGTAAAATTTCATAGAAAATTATCGAGTCAACAAATCATTGAGTTTATACTTCTAACAAGAGCCATCACCTTATTTTGAATCAATAATGGCATTTTCTCTTTAATACACTTCATTTAATCTGGTTGCACCGATCCTAGATCTAATAATCTTGTCTTACCCAATATGAACTGCTCAGACCGTAAGCCAACCCATACGTGACCAAAAGTCTCATATGATGCCACAATGTGCCAATAGGCCACAACTCGAACGCGATACATAAGGAAAATGAACTCTGGAAGGGACTACTCAACTTACGCACTAACATGAACTTTCCTCAGAAAATGGGAACAAAACACACAAAAATAGAATATAGAAAATCGTACTTTGGAGTGCAACCCAATCCAAATAACATACTCGTGGCGGCATGCCACCCGATCTACATAAAATTCACATAAGGAGATACACACCGAGCTAAATTGCTCATTACTACATAATACTGAATGTCTGTCACAAGAAACGCTAAGTGAACAATACCATCCCTGGGGAGACATATAGTGCCATAAGATACAAAACCAAAGCACAACTGAGGTGCTATATATGATTTGAATCTCGAGAGTCATCATGCTCACATAACACCATCGCTACGCGGAACCTCAACACATAAGAAATTTATCAAGCCATTGCACAACTCACACGGCATAACATAATATTACATGAAATAGCCGACGACGGAACAACATCCAGTGTTCTAATACTTCTCCATGAGGAGCGATATACTGAAATGAACACATCTGGCTCACATAGAGCCCATAATCATATCTAAATCCATCCATAGACCTCAAGCTGATTCTGATCATACCACACAGAGCTAATAACCTTTCAAGGGTCCACACTAACCCTTTTTCTCCCATGACACACAAGAACAACCGTCAATTCGGCACAAACATCCACAGTCCACACCCCAATGAATAGAGCCCCTTACAGGCCTAAACCCTCACATTAATGATAGTACCATAACCTCGATACTTGGTCTTAAATCTTTAATCAGTTAAGTGACTATATGTCACACTTATACAATCTTCTCGAGGGGTACACTCCCGTGACCTTCCGAACCAGGTAACAAATATGCACATCAATACCACCGACCACACTAATGATGTAAAGCAAATCAAAAATCTGTAATGAGTACTCTAGGCCTCTTACACAGGACACCGATCTAAAGTGACGCTAAAGACAATACCATCTTACTTTATGCATTCAAATCCCTTTCCTGCTCATCTGAGCTCGTGAGATCATTGCCAACTCCGAACCGCAACCTTGATCCTCGCTTCCAAATTTCATACCGCTCACTGCACCTAACATGCCAATATGCGATAGCACAAGAATTTTATCATAACTCCTGAACCACTATTAGGGTGAACACTTCATCACATAGAAACTTTTTACCCAACTCATTCCAAGAGAACCACAACAACACGCGAGTGAATTCTCACAACCGTAGAACATTCAAATCCTCAAGTAGTGGTCTAAACCACCATAACCCTTCCAGGATCCGCCTTTACACAACAAGCCAAAATACTTGGATATTTCCAAATAAAATCGATTATGGCGGCCGTAAATCCATGCACATACCTCTACAAATCACATGCATAATCTAATCACGGTGGAGGTACTGATCACCGCCACCATCATGCCAATTCAACTATGGCTAACAGACCTGACTTCTTCTAACTTATCCTTAACTTGACTTAGAAATAATGACAACTTCAATCAATACATAACAATTCAATTCGCACTCATCCTGAGTAACCCCATTCCACGAGACCACATTGTCTCCGAACCCATGAACCGCTTAATGCCCTCCTTACACGCACATTCACATCCTCAACTGGTACACCCATTTTGATAATTCCTCTACGAATTCAAAGTCATTTTTATAATTCCAAATGCGACTCTTCAAGTCGAAAGTATCATAGAACATTTCGTGCCTCTCATCATAAGATGCTAAAAGCTCGGTTCTTAATCATACCGCAGGTTTGAAATCCTTAGGCACCGTATTTTAACCTTTGAATTCACTAGGACCGTTGTTGAGAGTCACCCACTCTGGCTTGGTCCCAAATATAATCAACTCCAAGGCTTCGCTGGCACATGAATGCCCATCTCAATGAAGCACCCAATTGAATCGATTCCCTTGTAAATCACCTCTGTATGAAGCATAGATCCTAAATCTTCCCAAGCCCCGAACATGAGTCAATAAGGCCAAATATAACACACCTTTATCAATTATTTTGCTCAAATCACCATTAATGTTTTTTTCCCTTAGTTGTATTAACTCACCAATACGTCGATAACCTGAAACCTCACAAGTAGATAACCACGCAACCCAATCGTAGGTGGTGGGACTCTCCTACTTAGCCTGAAGCTACTATTACACCAAGATTCTTTCTTCATTACACAACTCTGGAACCCACCAAGATTCTTTCTTCATTGTTGACATGATCTTGCACAACCAATCCACCCAAATTCCTCGAAATCCTTCTGTTAGCATTTCATGAACACTCTAAATCTTTAACAACATTCACATATTCGACCTCTTACTGGATAGTCAGTAAAATCCTTCACAGAAGCTTCGCCAACCATGTGACCGCTGACCTGCTCACAGGAGAACCCACCTGTGGAAATTACATGCCGACATCTTCCAACGTCGTTGCACGGGGTACAATCACTACGACATCAATAACCCATCCTGAGACCGTTCTAATTCACCAATTGCACCAGTCCGTTCACTCCTTATGGACATCAACTAAATGTGTGACAATATCTTCCAATTCACAGTTATATTGCATCCTTCTTCATATCAAGCAACTCCTTTCTGTTGCATCTAATCTCCCGCTGTATAATAGCCAATATTTCAAATTAAGCCCGTGGACCTAATCACCATCCACTAAAATTCCCAAATCACTCTAAACTTTTCCTCAAGGTGTGTAGTTATCCTGCCACTGGATCCATATGCTACTCTGACACTCTCCCACTTTGGTCAAACTCACTCTTTTAAGCAACTACTCGACTTTTGCTTCTTACACTTGGCCTTCTCGAAATTTAACCACTGCCTGACACTTCTCACATGTCTTTCCTCATCCTTTGCTGCCCAGTTGTTGCCTTAAATCAATATATATCTCTGTAGCACTTGAACCGATAGATCGCTACTAACTTCAACCCTTTCCGAAGATCCTCTTTCTCGAGCCGTCAGCATTAGAAATACCGATTCAATCCTGAACCACCGCACCCCGCGATCTCTGACAGCCACTTCTCCAATACTACCTCACAATATCCTGCCCCAAAGGCGAATTGTAGAAAGTCATAACACCGACAAACTTAACACATTCAATCGAGGACGATGACACCATGTCGTAGATGAAAAATTCCACCACACATGAAAACACCAAGTCTCATTACTCTATTAACCCAAACCTTAACATTTATCGTCTGATTGCCTTTCCTCTGTCGAAAATAAAATACTGGATCTCTAAATCTTGCTCTGAGTAAAGTTCCTTCCAAGTCATTCACTACTCTAATTCATAGACAAGTATACTACCATTACACCAATACCTTGTGATAACCAATCATGAGCATCATAGCAATCTGCACATAGCCTCAAAGCTCTCAGAAGTCCAGCTACCGAGCTGAAATGATGGAATATCATTCTACAAGGTGACGACAATAGCCCAAACAACTATGCAGGGAGAAAGATCCCGCACCGCATCTGTAGTACCATTACAATCCCTTAATTCCCGATTTATAGCAAGCGTTTCGCGTAATATTGAGTAGTAAGGAAACACAGGCATAAAACTCAAAGGAATCAAAATGCACGATGAGGAATCAAGAAGGGAAGTACTCCTAACAGCCCCGTAGCCTCTCGAAGATAAGTATAGACGTCTCCGTACCGATCCGCAAGACTCTATTAGACTTGCTCATGAATCGTGAGACCTAAAGGAACCAAGTGCTCTAATACCATGTTGTCACTATCCAAAATCCAATATAAGGTCGTGATGGCGCCGGACACCATCGTTAGGAAAGACAACACTAAATAGTATTTTAAATCCTCATTTGTAGTGTTTTGAAATCATATCTTTCCTTACATTAGCAATAAATAATAAAATTCACCGAGTAAATAATAATGTCTTGAACAAATTTTCAATACTAACTAGTCCCATATACATCCCAGAACCGGGTGTCACAAGTGCATGAGCAAATTTCTAGGAATTTAAAATGTAATACAGTAACTGTCTGGTATACAAATTGGACAGAAAAGAAAGTACAACACTCTGAAGGAGACTCTGCTGACTGCGGGCTGTCTCGAGAGATGCAGCTCAGCTAAGTCTCTGAATCAACCACGTCGTTGTGCCCACAAGGCCGAAGTCCATACATGTACCTGTACATTAAAATGTACAGCAAGTGTAGTATGAGTACAAAACAACGTGTACCCAGTAAGTATCCTGTCTAACCTCGAAGAGGTAGTGACGAGAGATCGCCACCACGGATAAGTAATCGTTCTCGTAAGCTAAAAACTGTCACGCCCCAAACCTGGGGAGGCGTAGCTTGCACCTGGTGCCGCACTGGCTCGAGCGAACCACTCTGTAACTCATGATCATTCGACCAAAACTAAAACATTCATAGGTCGAGTTAGATGAACTCATTCCTTCCGTAACTATCATGGGCCCACATGGCCACAACTCATAATGTACAATTGTAAGTGGAATACATTGTATCACTGAACCATTTTTCTTAAAACGTGAATACCTATGGGTCGTCAAGGCTTCTGACATACTGTACAAAATGAACCCATGTCTACAAAGCCTCTAAGATTATTTTACATCAAATGAGATAGGGTACCAGCTTACCCATAAGTCTGTAGTAAAACTCTGACCCGATGACTCATAGACTCTGCTACACTCCGAATGAGGTTGAGTCTTACCGATCCTTCGCTGAATGCATGACTGCCCGACTGGCTGTAGCGTGGTGGTAAATGCATGAAGATGCATGTATCTCTTATATTATAAACATTAATATTTTTATCAAATACCTCAGTAGAGCCTTAGGAATATTTTTAGAGATGCTTGAATATCTCTTTACAGGAATGAATAACATAGACATCCTTAACTGCTTAGAGTAGAACCACTTATGGAACAACATTACGTTTATGTTTCGTTACTTGGATCATGCCAAAAGGAAAGAAGGGATAGCCTTAACATACTTGAGCCGATTCTCTTGACAATCCCTCTAACACACGACAAAACACGTGATGGCAAGATCGAAGTAGGAAAATATTCGTATGATATTCTTGAGAAAGATTACATCGTACTTACTTAGAATTGTAATTCTCACGTTGTTAAGTAGTCTTGTATGAATTTTGTAGAAAATCACCTTGCTATCATTTTGTATGAGTTGGCTGAAGTTTTTCTTTATATTGTAGAGATAAGCATCTCCATATAGTGAATTAAAGAGGCCTTTTTATCCTAGTGGGTGTGGGCCCCACTTTGTGGCTTAGTTGGCCAAAGAATTCCCTCTAAATATGCCACCTTGCATTGTATGCTAAGAGTCACAAATGGGGCATAACTTGCTGTCACATTGAAAAATTTTTAAGCTTATCTTAAGCTTATAATTAATTAGCTAATCTCCCACCAAACATTATTAGTTACCCAATTATCCACATAATTAAGAATTATCTCAAATTACTTAAAATATTATTCACTTTTAACAAACTTTATACATCTTTCATGGTCATGTGGTACCTTGTATGGAACTAGTCCATAAATACGGGGTATTATAGCATGGACCACATTTTATCCCAAATTGTCAAACTTCAGCGAAATTTATTTCCTGCGATTCGCTTACCCTCTCACCTTCACGAATTTACTTATCACTTGTTTGAAATAGCATAAATACTTATAATCTCGAAAATAATCTTGTCCTCATCAGAAAGTACTACTATTAAAATATTAATAAATTATGGTATCATATAAAATCAATACATACACTATTATTTTATTAAAATATTCATGTAAAAATGCATATATTTTTTCAACATCTAATTTTCCTATTCTCATATAAAGTATAAATTTTCGCACACTTAATTCTTAAAATGGTAAAAAGATAACCTTTATTTCATGAAAAAAAAAAAAATTTCTATCTTTACAATAAACAAAATCTCATAAACTTTCTCATACTATGTGTATAATTTAAAGCATATTCGAAAGTAGTAATATTAATAACTATATAAAATCATATTTTTTAAAAACTTTTTTACAAAAATGTTCCACTCAAAATACCATATCAAATGTATATAACGGTATTAAGATTGTTAAACTTACGGGGTCTTACAATAATATAGTCACTAATCCTCTATAATCTTATGAAGAGTCTTAATCCCTTCAACCTCATATGGATTACTACGACTCATCCTAATATAAAAGTATGGGATGTAACATCCTTCCCCCCTTTAGAACATTCGTCCTCAAATGTTAAATCTTAGAGGCTTACAAAATTTTCACTAGGGTCTCCTCTGTAAATTAAACTAAAACCCAAACTACATCTAAAGTCTCGATTATTCACAACCTTTGGTACTTAAGTATGTCATATCTTCTTCACATTTACCTTACTTACCTTTCAATCTCGCATCGTATCTTCTGTTTCTTTCATAATCCCTTCAACATTGGTGGAAATTACGCCTTAAAGCTCTACTGTAATACATGTACCTCTGGTGCATACAAAATCTGGCGAAAGCTTATATTGACTTCTTACGACTCAGTTCTATGGGAAAATCTGGAAACAAAATAAGGGTAAAATTTCTTAAATGCCCTATAGCCTCTCAATTATAAATGTGGTGCGCAACACACCAATAAGTGAGACTCTACTAGGCACGACTTTGTAGACTCCCTAGGACACGACCTGCTCTGATACCACTTTGTCACGCCCCAAACCTGGGGAGGCGTGGCTGGCACCTGGCGTCGCACTAGCCCGAGCGAACCACTCTATAACTCATGATCATTCGGCCAAAACTAGAACATACATAGGTCGAGTTAGATGAACTCATTCCTTTTGTAACTATCATAGGCCTATATGGCCACAACTCATAATGTACAATTGTAACTGGAAAATACTGTATCACTGAACCATTTTTCTTAAAACATGAATACCTATGGGCCGTCAAGGCCTCTGACATACTGTATAAAATGAACCTCTGTCTACAAAGCCTCTAAGATTATTTGATATCAAATAAGATAGGGTACCGGCCTACCCATAAGTCTGTAGCGAAACTCTGACCCGATGACTCGTAGACTCGGCTACACTCTGAATGAGGTGGAGTCTTACCGATCCTTCGCTGAATGCCAATCTCGTCTACTATGAGGGCTCATCAAACTGATTATCTATACCTGCAGGCATGAATGCAGTGTCCCTAATAAAAGGACGTCAGTACGAATAATGTACCAAGTATGTAAGGCGGAACTGATACATAACAATAAGTCAACATTAATTAAAGACATACAAGAATCAACCTGAATCTCTGAAGTGCCACCGTATATGCGTACTTATTATACTTACATATATAATGCTTCTCTTTGAGACTATTTCTATTATCCATATCGTATGATACATGATTGTCCAACTGATTAATGGTAACTGTCCGACCGGCTATAGCGCTGTGGTAAATGCATGGCTTCCGACCGGCCGTAGCTCGGTGATAAATGTATAACTGCCCAACCGATCGTAGCTCGGTTGTAAATGCATGACTGCCCGACTGGCCATAGATCGATGGTAAATGCATGAAGATGCATGTATCTCTTATATTATAAACATTAACAATTTTATAAAATATCTCAGTAGAGACTTAGGAATACTTAGAAATTCTTGAATATCACTTTACATGAATGAATATCATCGACATACTTAACTGCTAAGAGTAGAACCACTTATGGAACAACATTATGTTTATGTTTCGTTACTTGGATCATGCCAAAAGGAAAGAAGGGATAGCCTTAACATACCTGAGCCGGTTCTCTCGACAATCCGTCTAACACATGACAAAAGAAATGATGGAAAGGTCTAAGTAGGAAAAAAATCGTATGATATTCTTGAGAAAGATTGCACCGTACTCCCTTAAAATCGCAATTCTCACGTTGCTAAGTAGTCTTGTATGAATTTTGTAGCAAATCACCTTCCTATCATTTTGTATAAGTTGGCTGAAGTTTTCCATTATATTGTAGCGATAAGCATCTCCATTTTGCGAATTAAAGAGGCTTTTTTATCCTAGTGGGTGTGGGGCCCACTTTATGGCTTAGTTGGCCAAAGACTTCCCTCTAAATATGCCACCTTGGATTTTAAGTTAAGAGTCACAAATGGGGCATAACTTGCTGCCACATTGGTACTTTTTTAAGCTTATCCAAAGCTTATAATTAATTAGCTAATCTCCCACAAAAAAATTATTAATTACCCAATTATCCACATAATTAAAAATTATCTCAAATTACTCAAAATATTACTCATTTTTAACATACTTTATAAATCTTACTATCATGATCATGTGGTACCTTATATGGCACTAGTCCACAAATACGGGGTATTATAGCTTGGACCATATTTTATCCCAAATTGTTAAACTTCGACGAAATTTATTTCCTTCGATTCTCTTACCCTCTCACATTCACGAATTTACTTATCACTTGTTTGAAATAGCATAAATACTTATAATCTCGAAAATAGTCTTGTCCTCATCAAAAAGTACTACTATTAAGATATTAATAAATCATGGTACCATATAAAATCAATACATACACTATTATTTTATTAAAATATTCATGTAAAAATACATATATTTTCTGAACTTCTAATTTTCCTATTCTCATAAATAGTACAAATTTTCGTACGCTTAATTCTTAAAATGGTAAAAAGATAACCTTCGTTTCATGTGGAAAAAAAAATTCTGTCTTTACAATAAAGAAAATCTCATAAACTTTCTCATACTATGTGTATAATTTAAAGCATATTCAAAAGTAGTAATATTAATAATTATATAAATCAGATTTTTTCAAACATTTTTTACAAAAAATATTTCACTCAAAATACCATATCAAATGTATATAACGGTATCAAGGTTATTAAATTTACTGGGTCTTACAATAATATAGTCGCAAATCCCCTATAATCTCATGAATGGTCTTAATCCCTTCAACCTCATACAGATTACTACGACTCATCTGAATATAAAAGTATGGGATGTAACATCCTTCCCCCCTTTCGAACATTCGTCCTCGAATTTTAACTCTTAGAGGTTTACAAAATTTTCACTAGGATCTCCTCTGTAAATTAAACTAAAACCCAAACTACATCTGAAGTCTCGATTATTCACAACCTTTTGTACTTGAGTATGTCATATATTCTTCACATTTATCTTACTTACCTTTCAATCTCGCATCGCATCTTCTATTTCTTTCATAACCTCCCTTCAACATAGGTGGAAATTACGCCTTAAAGCTCTACTGTAATACCTGTACCTATGATGCATACAAAATCTGGCGAAACCTTATATTGACTTCTTACGACTTAGCTCTATGGAACAATATGGAAACAAAAGAAGAGTAACATTTCTTAAATGCCCTATAGCCTATCAATTATAAATGTGGTGCACAACACACCCATAAGTGAGACTCTACTAGGCATGGATTTGTAGACTCCCTAGGACACGACCTGCTCTGATACCACTTTGTCACGCCCCAAACCTGGGGAGGAGTAGCTGGCACCTGGTGTCGCATTATCCCGAGTGAACCACTCTGTAACTATGATCATCCGATCAAAACTAGAACATACATAGGTCAAGTTAGCTGAACTCATTCCTTTCGTAACTATTATGGGATTACATGGCCGCAACTCATAATGTACAACTATAAATGGAAAACACAGTATCACTGAAACATTTTTCTTAAAACATGAAAACCTATAGGCCGTCAAGGCCTCTGACATAATGTAGAAAATGAATCTCTGTATACAAAGCCTCTAATATTATTTGACATCAAATGAGAGAGGGTACAAGCCTACCCATAAGTCTGTAGCAAAACTCTGACCCGATGACTCATAGACTCAGCTACACTCCGAATGAGGTGGAGTCTTATCGATCCTTCGCTGAATATCAATCTCGTCTACTATGAGGGATCATCATACTGATTATCTATACCTGCAGGCATGAATGTAGCGTCCCCAACAAAAGGACGTCAGTACGAATAATGTACCGAGTATGTTTGGCGGAACTGATACATAACAGTAAGTCAACATTAGTTAAAGACATATAAGAAGCAACCTGAATCTCTGAAGTGCCACTGTATATGTGTACTTATTATACTTACATATATAATGCTTCTCTTTGAGACTATTTCTATTATCCATATCGTATGATGCATGATTACCCAAATGATCAGTGGTAACTGCCAGATCGGCCGTAGCGCGGTAGTAAATGCATGAATGCCCGACCGGTTGTAGCTCGGTGGTAAATGTATAATTGTCCAACCGGTCGTAGCTCGGTAGAAAAATACATGACTGCACGACCGACCGTAACGCGGTGGTAACTGCATGAAGTTGCATGTATCTCTTATATTATAAACATTAATATTTTTATCAAATACCTCAGTAGGGACTTAGGAATATGCTTAGATATGCTTGAATATCATTTTACATGAATGAATAACATAGACATCCTTAACTTCTAAGAGTAGAACCACTTATGGAACAACATTACGTTTATGTTTCGTTACTTGGATCATGCCTAAAGGAAAGAAGGGATAGCCTTAATATACCTGAGCCGGTTCTCTTGATAATCCCTCTAACACACGACAAAACACGAGATGTCAAGGTCGGAGAAGGAAAAAATTCATATGATATTCTTGAGAAATATTGCAACGTACTCCCTTAGAATCGCAATTCTCACGTTGCTAAGTAGTCTTGTATGAATTTTGTAGCAAATCACCTTCCTATCATTTTGTATAAGTTGGCTGAAGTTTTCCATTATATTGTAGCGATAAGCATCTCCATTTTGCGAATTAAAGAGGCTTTTTTATCCTAGTGGGTGTGGGGCCCACTTTATGGCTTAGTTGGCCAAAGACTTCCCTCTAAATATGCCACCTTGGATTTTAAGTTAAGAGTCACAAATGGGGCATAACTTGCTGTCACATTGGGACTTTTTTAATCTTATCCAAAGCTTATAATTAATTAGCTAATCTCCCACCAAAAATCATTAATTACCCAATTATTCACATAATTAAAAATTATCTCAAATTACTTAAAATACTACTCACTTTTAACATACTTTATACATCTTATTATTATGGTCATGTGGTACCTTGTATGGCATTAGTCCATAAATACGGGGTATTATAGCTTGGACTATATTTTATCCCAAATATTCAAACTTCGACGAGATTTAATTCCTTCAATTCGCTTACCCTCTCACCTTCATGAATTTACTTATCACTTGTTTGAAATAGCATAAATACTTATAATCTCAAAAATAGTCTTGTCCTCATCAGAAAGTACTACTATTAAAATATTAATAAATCGTGGTACCATATAAAATCAATACATACACTATTATTTCATTAAAATTCATGTAAATATACATATATTTTCTGAACTTCTAATTTTCCTATTCTCATATAAAGAGTACAAATTTTTGTACGCTTAATGGTAAAAAGATAACCTTCTTTTCATGTGAAAAAAGGAATTTCTACCGGTGGCTCAGGTGTCTCGGGTGCCTGCTCTCTAACTGGAGCTACCGGTGGCTCCTCCATAGAAGCTCGTGTGGTTGCTCTGGCTGCACCATGTGGACATCCTCGGCTTCTATCTCGGCCCCAACCCCGTCCTCTCGCGGCTCTAGTAGGGGGCGCAGGTGTCTGGTCATCTAAAGACAAAAATTTATTATCCGAAGTCAAATATTTTGCATGATAAGGAATAAAAGAAGTGAAGTTTTTCCTAACAGTTTCATAGCATCCTGAAGATAAGTACAGACGTCTCCGTACCGATCCACGAGACTCTACTAAATCTGCTTGTGACTCATAACACCTATGAAACTAGAGATATAAAACAAACTTGTCACGACCCCAAATCCCCTCTGTAGGATGTCGAGGTGGCACCTAGTCTTTAAGACTATGTAAACTTAACAATATGCGCAAACATTAATTAAAAACTTAAAATTTCAAAACTTCAACAATTTCATCAATAGACTATAAGCTCAATACATACAATTCCCAAAACCCGGTTAGATACAAGGCACAAGCTCTAGATACTATGCTGAATAATCCTATACATCACTGTCTATCAAAAAGATAAAGAAATAAGGAAAACGGGGTAGAAGGGACCTTCGAGGCCTACGGACGTGGGCAGGTATACCTTGAAGTGTCCAAAGCAGCAACACAATACACTAATACCGAGGCTAATAGGATGTACCTGGATCTTCACAAAACATGTACAGAATCATAGTATGAGTACACCACAACGGTACCTAGTAAGTGCCAAGTCAAACCTTGGTAGAGTAGTGACGAGGGCAGGTCAAGACCCTACTGGTGAAAATAAGAAACAAGGCAGAAAATATAATGACCTAATGAAATAATAGGGAAGTGAAACAGTAAACAATTTACGGAAAGTAACAACATGAAATCAAGGAAATAAATAAAACCATGAAAGGAAAATAAGGATTTTTACATGTTAAGGAAACAACAACCAAACAATACAGCAAGTAGAGAATATCAACAGGGGCACTCCTGAGGTACCGCCTCGTAGTCCCAAATCATAAAATAACTCACTTTCCTTATATCACCACAGGGGCCTTTACGTTTAGTTTTGAAAATTATTTTTTTCGAAATAGCACCCGCGTTTTAGCCCACCTTATCACACTGCATAGCTTCTAGTAGTTTCCCCGCATCTCAACCGCACCTTATCTCACCGCATACATTTCAACACCCCGACCTTATACAACTGCATGTGTTTCAGTAATCACCACGGCATGGCAGAAACCTCATGTAACAATAACAACCGCACGACAAAAACCTCGTGCAACAATAAAGACTGCAAGGCAGAAACCTCGTGCAACAATAACAACAGCTGGGCAGAAACCTCGTGCAAACAACCAAACAATCACTTCAACAATAACACGAAAGCTAAGACACAACAACTAAGTAAATGATATTTCACAACTTACACCTTGACTCAAAAGAACCATGACCTTGTAATTCAACACAAACTCAACAACAAGATATTTCAAGTAAAGAGTTCCACAGTTAAGTAGTGAATTCGGAAAATCAAGAAAACAAGTAATTCAACTAAACATGTGATACAAGTTGCAAATAGGAGATAAGACAAGTAGAAATATAAAATTAGGCTAAACATGATGACTATAATGTGCTGAAGTAACTCAATCAAGGCATGAAAAAGAAACTGCGTAGAAAAAATCGATCTTTCAATATTTAGCTCGTGTACGCACTCGTCACCTTGTGTACACGCCTTCACATATCATAAATTATCGCCACAGTACCAAATATTAAGGGGAATTTCCTCCACATAAGGTTAGACAAGTCACTTACCTCAAACCACGCTCAATAAATCAATTAGAAGGCATTTCCCTTGATTTTCCAACTCCGAACAACTCGAATCTAGCAAAAAATAATTTCATACTATAAATATAACTATAGGAAACTAATTTAAATAATGAAATAATGATCTTAGCTAAGAATTAAAAAGTCGCTCCAAAAAGTCGACCCGGGCCCATGCCTCGGAATCCCACCAAAATTATAAAATCTGAATACCCATTCGATCTCAAGTCCAACCATACAAGAATTATCCAAATCTGATCTCATTTTGTCTTTCAAAATCCAAAAACTTGGTCTAAGAACTTCTACATTTTTTCCCAATTTTAACTCCAAAACAATAATTAAAAGGTGTAATAAACAGTAGATTCATGGGAATTAATAAAAAAAAATGAGTCAAGAATCCTTTCCCAAATGCTTCCTCTGAAAATCCATCAAACTCTCGCCTCAATCCGAGCTCTCAAAGTCAAAATGTATATATGTAATAAACACTCGATTTCGAAACTTAAGTATGTTGCCCGGTTATTCCTTCTTCGCGAACACGGGAATGCCTCGTGTTCGCGAAGCAAAAAAATGATACAGCCCAGATTCCTCTTACTCGAACGCGAGGGACCACTCACGAACGCGGTGACCAAGGGTTCTCAAGTTCGCGATCGCGAAGCCCTTCTTGAAAACACGTTGACCACGTGTGAGTCTCAACCCAGGAGGCCTTCCTCGTCGTGAACGCGTAATCTAGTTCGCGATCGAAGAGCACCAAGTCCTTCCCGAACGAGGGGTAAACTTCCAGCAAATCTCTGAATGCGTAGAAGGACACCACAACTGAGAAAAAACCAGCAAGTTCAGAAATTCTTCAAAGTTCCGAAATGCGTCGAACATGATCAGAATCACACACGAGGCCCCCCGGACCCTAACCAAACATACTAACAAGTCCTAAATACGATACGAACTTAGTCAAGGACTCAAACCACATCAAAACACGAATCACACCCCAGTTCAAGCCTAAGAACTTATGAACTTTCGGTTCTGAAACCAACGCAGAATCATACAAAAACAACTCCGATTGACACAAAATTTTGCACACAAGTCATAATTAATATTACAGACCTACTCCAACTTCCGAAATCACAATTTGACCTCGATATCAAAATGTCCGCTCCCATTCAAACTTTCCAAAGTATTCCAACTTTCTCTAATTAACACCAAAATGACCTACGGACCTCTAAATCAACATATGGACACGCTTGTAAGATCAAACTCACCCCACAAGGCTATTGGAACCGCCAAAAGTCCATTTTGGAGTCGTCTTCACACAAGTCAAACTACGGTCAACTCCTACGACTTAAACTTCCAATTTAGCGATTATGTGTTCCATTCCACTCCGAAACTCTCTAAACCTGACACCAAGTGCCCCGGAAAGTCACATAACCACAAAATAAAATAGAAGGATCAATAATTAGGGTATCGAGACTACTACTCTCAAAACGACCGGCCGGGTCGTTACACCCCGTAACTACTTACTGGGTAACGTTATGGTGTACATATATTTTTGTGCGAATCTAGATACGTCTGCTCGTGCTGGTCACCTAGATATTACCTGCTAGCTGACTTTATCGACGATTTCAAGGTATGTCTGCTTGGCGTCCGCAGGCCTCGGAGTCACCTTCTCTTATTCTCAGTTACTGCTGCATTTTCTCTCAAATGTTGATGTATCTGATATTTTAGTTCATTCAGTAGTGCTTATGACTATGTCCCACAGTTCTTGGGGATCGTATGGTTGAGATTTTGCTTTTTAAAAGTTATATGATTTTAAAAAATTGGTTAAATATTTTGTTATTATATCTGTTTAATAGTTATCAAATAATAGGCTCACCTAATCGTAGAGATTAAGTTCCATCACAACATGCTAAGGAGCGAAATTAGGAAGGTGACGCAATATTTCATATTATATGTGTTTTCTACTAATTTGGAATGTATCATTTTTTTGTAAGAACCCTGTCAAGTTACATGCCCATAACTCATAAACACATTTATTATATAAAGGTATCAATGCTTGTTATAAAAGAAAAGAATGAGGTTTAGCACTATAGAAATTTTTTATGAAAAAATTTTAATCATTTAAAAAAATTAAGCCAAGTGTTTATTATTCAATATTTTTTTTTCTTCTCTCTCAACTTGGTTAGTTGTTATGCATTTTAATATGCTTACTACATGTCTCTTATTCTGTGTAGTAAAAATCTTGAATCATGTAATGTTTAGCTGGCATATGATAAAAAGAAATAAAAGAATTAAAAAAATGATTAGAATCATGATCATGAGATGTAGTAATTTTTCATCGCCATGCTTTATAATCTTGCATTATAAATTTACAAACTAAATAGTGAAGTAATAAATTTCTTACCTTAAATTGGCAAAATGGTTCATTATTCATAATTAATATTCTCAACTTTGGCAAAATGGTTCACTATTCATAATTAATATTTTCAAATAACTAATATTCCTTTTATACTATAAATAGTATCAATTAACATGGCATTGCATAAGCAATTAGCAAAAATAGTAGAGCATCGCTTAGTTAATCAAAGATAATTACTAGGTCATGGCAGCAAATTTTCCTCAATGTCTTTTCCTTTTGATTTTTGTAGCTTTTTGCTCGTATTTGGATAGATTTTCCTCTTGCCAACCAAGCGGTTATTCACAAGTTGTTGCAACCTTTTATGAAAATCCTGCTAGTCCTTGGAGTGGTAATGTCTAAAAATATCATTTATTTCAACTCCTTTTTTTCATAAGACTCGTGTAGTAGGCCTACTTGATTAAAATTAAATTAAATCTGCTTTAAATTTCAAAAAGAATTTTGAAGGTAAATCATAGTTAGTTGTTGGCCCTCTGAATTTTACCTTGTTGATAGGTTTGATTTGCATCTTGTCTTGATTTTTACATACTTTATTAATGATTCTAGGCCTAAATGATTGAAAACATATGTTGTTCTTACTATTTTGTTCTAGGTGGAGCATGTGGGCTCGAAAATGACGTAGCAAGCGCTCCCTATAATGCAATGATTACAGTGGGAAATCAAGCTCTTTTTAAGCAAAGCTCTGGATGTGGTGCATGCTACCAGGTATGTATGTGTGATTTTATATATATATATATATATATATATATAATGTAGTGGCAGAGACACATAAAATGGATGAGATTCAATTGAATTTTCTTTATCAGAAAACTATATAACTGTCACGACCCGAATTACCCTCTGAACGGTCTCGTGATGGCATCTAGTCTCTACGACTAGGTAAGCCTAAAATTTGCGGAAAATAAGACAAAAAAATAATAGAAACAGTAAAGAAGAAGCAATACTATAAAATTTAGCCGCTCGGCATTTACAGTTTTTACTTTCCCAAAGCCCGGAACATCACAAAGTCACTAACTCTGAACTACTTAGCTCTATACAAAGGAATAAGGAAAATATATCTATATATCTCCTATATCTATACTAGAGTAGGAAGTGGACTCGTGAGATCCTGCGGATGCGGCAGAATTACCTCGCGGTCTCCTCAGCAGCTGCTAAGATACGCCTAGCCACGGTACGGCGCACTGGTACCTGGATCTGCACATGGGGAAAACATGCGCAAGAAAGGGCGTGAGTACTGCACATTCGGTACTCAGTAAGTGTCAAGCCTAACCCCAGTCAAGTAGTGACGAGGTCAGGTTGAGGCCATACTGTGTTTTAAAAACAAGTCAATTATAAATTTAAATAGTGAAGTATAGATAAGCAATGATAAACAGGATTAATGGAAGCTAGAAGAATTAATAACAGAAAGAGATCCCTCGGCTCAGCAAAGCATATATCTCAACAGTAAATATGCAATGCAGTACAAGGGAAAAGCTCTCGGATCTCAGTATGTAGTCCCAATTTAAATATGCTATGCAGTACAGGGGGAAAGCTCCCGGATCTCGGTCCGTAGTCCCAATTTAAATATTCAATGCAGAAGTATGTCGGATACGGCTTAATCAAACAGTTCAGGAAAAAATAACAGGCAAGAATAAAGTAAAACTATCTAAGCATGGTGCAACTAGTAGCAAATAAGAGGAAATCAAGTAAGGACAGGTAGGCATGCTTATTCTAAAGCTAACTACTATGTTAAGATAGGGAACAGCAATATAGGAATGAAAATGAGTGATGCCATGGAAGGAAAAGTGGAATTTAGCAACAATGATCCATGTACGCACTCGTCACCTCACTTACACCGCATCCACGTAACAAAATCAGTATAAAAATTCCTAAGGGGAGGTCCCCAACACAGAGTTAGGCAAGCCACTTACCTTGACTGCGTTAATCAACTCAATACCACGCTCTTGCCACGAGTATCCAACTCCGGGTGACCTAAATCTAGTCAATTCGATAGCATAGTGTAAATATCATTTCAAGGAAACAAAATAACTAATAATTTTGAAGCTAATACGCGAAATTAGGAAATTCTCCCAAAAAATCCCCCGGGCTCACGTCTCAGAAACGGATAAAAATTACAAATTCTGAACATCCATTCACTCACAAACTCACTCGAACAAGAATTACCAAAATCCGACGTCTAAATCTCTCTAAATCCTCAGATTTCTACTTGGGGAAGTTTCATCCCAATTTCATGGTTTTTCATCCAAATTCATTGATTATATTGAGGAAATTGATAGATATTAATGGTATACAAGTGAATTAAGGTTAGACAACGTTACCTATGAATATCCTCTTTGAAACCCACTGAAATTCGCCAAAACCCGAGCTCTAAATCATTTTTGGAGTTATCAATTTCAAACCCTCGGGATTTTGTATAAACAGCCCAGGGATACCGCACCTGCGACTCTTGGACCGCACCTGCGGAAAATCCATCGTAGGTGCGGAAATATACTTAACAGGGCTGGGGCCGCACCTGCGGTCACTTGGCCGCATATGTGGTCCCGCACATGCGACCACTGGCAGCCCCTGCCTAAATTTCGCATCTGCGAGCCCCAACTCCGCACCTGCGGTTCCCCATCAGCATGTGCGGAACACCAGAACCAGCAATGGTTCAGCTGTGTTCCATGTTCCAAACTCACCCGTTGAGCCTCCGAAACACCCCGGGACCTCAACCAAACTTATCCACCAGTGCTAATACTTCATTCAAACTTAGTCGAGCCTTCAAAACACATATCATAACATCAAAATCATCAATTATGCATGGATTCAAGCCTAAGAACTTATGAAATTTCCAAAATTCACATCTGATGCCGAAACACGTCAAAACTCCTCTGAATGACCTCAAATTTTGTACACAGGTTATAAATGACATTACAGACCTGATGTCGCTTGTGTAATTTCATTCTGAGTCCGATATCAAAATTTCACCTATCGGCCAAAATCACCGAAATTCTAACTTTCGCCAATTCAAGCCTAAATCTACAACCTCGAAAACACATTTCGAACACGCTCCTAACCCTGGAATCACCCAACAGAGCTATCAGAGTCAACGGAATTCCATTCTGGATCCATATTCACACAACTCTAGCTACAGCCTGATTTTAAAGGCTAAAATCCACATTTAAGGACTATGTGTCCAAAATCACTCCGGATTTCACCACTCAACCCTCCAACAAATTCCAATAGCATAATTATACATGGAAGAAATAATTATTAGGGGATCGAGGCACTAACTCTCAAAATGACCGATCGGGTCGTTACATTCTCTCCCTCTTAAGAAAATTGTTCGTCCTTGAACGAGTATAGAGGTATACCTGAAGCTGAGAAAAAATGAGGGTACTGACTCTGCATATCCTGCTCGGTCTCCCAAGTCTCCTCCTCGACTGGATGACCCCTCCACTGAACCTTTACTGACGTAATATCCTTTGACCTGAGCTTCCTGAGTTGTCTATCCAATATAGCTATTGGCTCCTCAACATATGACAAATCCTTGTCCAACTGGACTGAACGAAAATCCAAAACATGAGTCGGGTCACCTGTTTAACCAAAGAATTGGATTCTTTTTCCAAAGCTATTTTAAGAAGAACACGGGTTTCCAATAACCAAATAATAAGATTATAATTGTAGGCAAACTTGTAAATGGAAAGCAGTAAGATGCACAAAAAGTAAGTATATTACAATAGTAGATCGGATGATCCTCTTACAGGTTATATTTTACTCCCTTATATAGGGAATTTCTTAATATAACGTCTTCCTTTTTCAGTGATTGAGCATTAATGACTAATTATGACATTAATGTAACATTACAATGAGTAATCGTAACTGTTGCGTGAATGTCGTGTAACGTGTGGATCACTAATTGAAGATATCTGAATCTGCCCTTTGTTCTGCCCAGATACATTTTGACCGTGTCTCTTCATCTTCTCAATTAGGTTGAAACTTCCGTAGCTAATTAACCCGTGGGTGTGATTTGCCGTGCCTCTTTGCCTCATACCTCTTCATAGAGTCCTGTCCAGATGTCGTGTCTTCATTGCTCCACGTAGACTGCTGAGTCATCAAGATTTATTACACATGTGAAACTCTTTTTTACCAATACATATAGTCCCCCCATTTACCATATATTTATAGATCAATATTTGGTAAGTGGATACTTATTTATGGCTGGAATATTTTGCTGTCGCTTTACCTCGAAACATTGTATCCTTCTCTGAATCATAGGCGTCGTTTGTCACTTCTATTTAATGCTCAAACCGCGTGTCCTTCTCAGATTGGTTCTGTAGTTACTCGGTACTTTTTAGGGCTTTTTGCGGCTACGTCAGTCCCGAAGTGACACCTTCAATTATGACTTTTCATCATTATATTTTTTTTTCATGTTTGATAGTTGTCCTCAAGTATAAATACCTTTCTTCTTTTATTTGATTCCATGAAACACTTTCTAACTTTGTATTTTGTAAAGAAATTTTTCTTGCCTTTGTAAACACGTCTTCTTCAAATCAACCTCAGAGAATAATAGATATTGAGAATTTAACGCCATCTTCTACTCTGACTAGGGGTCGGAGGGGTGGTAGACTTAGGAGTGTAGGATCCACTCCTTCGAGAGGCTCTTCTTCTCCTCATATAGTTTTCCCTCCTTTCACTAGGTCTCTAGTTTCTCCGAGGACTAGGGCTTCCCGGTCTTTGTCTGGAGGTAGAGATGAACGCCTTCGTGAACCTGGAGTTGATGAAATTATTCCTGTTGAGTTTGTCTTTGCTAGAGATAATCAAGTTCTCATAGACCAATATTCTTCCCTTGAGAGTGTCGAAAGGTATCCAACCCTTATTACTAAGGGTCAGATTTCCCTTGTTCGTAAGGAGTGTTTTTGGAGGTCTGATTTCCCTGTCTACATTCCAAATAGTAATCAAAGAATATCGTCTTACAAGATGGGATACTCTTTTGTTGATACGTACCCTTTTACTCTAGGGTTTAGACCTCCCATTGATCCAGTCATAATTGAATTCTGCCGTTTCTTCAATATCTGCGTAGGACAAGTTGGTCTGCTTGTGTGGCGAGTTGTCGCATGTATTAGGAGTTTAGCTTTTTTAGCCTTGGTTCCTTTTACTTTCAACCATCTTATTCATCTTTACTCTCCTGCCTTGTTTCGTCAAGGGGTTTTTACTCTGACTGCTAGGAGAAAAAGAGTGCTGGTAACCCCTGGAGATGATAAGGATAGGGGTTGGTACCTCCGGTATGTTGTTGTACCCACTGATGGTTTAGTGGTTGAATAAAATCTTCCCTTCCCTGAGAAGTGGAATCGTGAATGTGAGTATGCTTTAGCTCACATCTATTTACTTTTCCTCGTTCTGACTTGAGATGTTTTACTAACACCGTATATGTTTCTTCTTCTCTTAGCAATCATGGGTACTGTTGAGAATGTCTCCGGTATCCGTGATTGGGTAGAAAAATTATTGTCCGTTGCTCCTTTAGAAGAGAGATCTTGGAAGTACTTCACTGGGAAGTAAGGTTGGCATGTAAAGACCCACGGTAAGTGAAGCTTTTGTTCTTGCTTCTTTCCTTACTCGAGCCTCTTCTTTCTCTGTCGCTTAACTTTTTCCCTTTTGATAGGGTTCTCTGCTCGTGGGGTGTCTGCTTCATCTATCCCGAAGATGTCTTTGGCCCAGGCCCAAGAGATTATTATTGGTTCGTCTTCTTCAAAGAGGAAGATTGGTGAGTCTCGTTCCATAGAAGAATAAAAATAATAGGAGGGTTCTTTGGTGCGCAGGCCACGAAGAAGGCGAGTGGTTTCGGACGATGAGTTTACACCCATGACCTTGCCTTTCGTGTTTGTGGTTGAGCCTTCTACCTCTGTAGATGTTTTACATCCCCCCATTCATGAGTCTGTAGGTTACTTGTTCCATGAATATTTTGACCTTGCTCCTGATGATGTCCCTTTGGCTGCTGGTTTTCCTGCTTCTTTAAGAGAAGCTGTCTCATCTGCTCCTTTGGCTATTACAGCTTCAGCTGTTGCTTTTCCCGTGGCTTCCTCAACTCTTCAATCCTCCGTGCATGTTGCTTTGCCCGTGGCTTCTCCAGTTCCTCAACCCTCCATGCCTGTTGTTGCTTCATCTCTGCCTGCTTCCATGCCTTCCTCTAGGGAAGTAGGGTCTCCCAGTAGAGAGATGTGGCAGGTGATAATAGAGGTTCCTGCTAAGGGGAATCTTTTCAAGAAAACGGGTGAGCCCGAAGTGTGGCTCAAGCCTTTGATAGGTCCCACTGAGAAAACTAAGCTAGCCAGCCATAGTTCTTACATGGGCCAATGAAGTTGTGCATATGCAGGTTATCCTCTTTCATTTTCTTATATGAAATTTATCATATCTAATTGGTTTATTTATTGTAGATTAATCTTATAAGCATGGAGCTCATGAAGAGGATCTCAAATGCGGATCAGGAGACAAAAGAGTTGCAGGCCGATGTTGATAATGGAAAGCACAATATGATAGCCTAAGGATTGACATGGATGCCTTAGAAGAGGAACGAGTACCTTGAAGTGGCAGACGAGGCTCATAGCGGCAGAACTGGCAGTAGAGACGGCTTCTTCCTGTCAGGCTAATAAAGACAAGAGTACTCTGAAGTCCTCATGTGCTGAGCAGCTATCCCGTGCCTCAGAGGAGAATAGAGACTTAAAAAACTTGTTGGGGCAGAAGGAGGAATACTCAGGCGAGCTAGTGCAATCACTCACTCGTACTAAAAAGGATCTTCATAATGCTTTAGATAAAGTTCAAACTCTGGAGGATTCGATTGTACCGTTAAGGGCCGCCCATGAAGCTGATGAAGCAGAGAAGGACGGATTGAAAGCTGAGCTTCAAGTACGGGCAAGGGATTATGAAGATCTTGAAGAGGTGGCTGTTGTTGATGTGAGCTGGGCGTATATGAATTCTCACCTTGACACATTGACGGAAATGAGTCAAGAGGGTTTCGACCTTAGTGCTGAAATAGCTAAAACTAAGGAATCCATGTAGAAGGCTCAACAAGGTCATAACCTCTCTTCACCTGATGGTGAGACTCTTGCTGCTCGTCCCTCTTCATCCCTAGTTTCTTTTGTTCCTCCTGCTGATAAAGAAGTCAATCCTCCTTATCGAGAAGATTAAAGTGCTGATTCACCCTTTTTCTTTTTTTTTATTTGATTGGTGGTTACCCCCAGTTCCATCGGGGGTAAACTTGGATCTTTCAAAAGTCCCCAACTGAAAACTTAGGGGCATTTCGATGTATAAACTATATCCGGCTAAGTACTAGTTTGTACTTAGTTCTTACTTATCCGCTTTTTTCGAATATATGCAAATTAAGACTTTTTGCTTCGAGTTTCTGCTTTACTCTTAAGTCTTTTGCATGTTTAATTTTTGAGGTTTTTGTTTTTACCTCTGAATTTTTGCATGAGGATGCTGTAATCACTCGTACCGTTTCATAGTAGGCACGGTGTTTGTGATCCTTTTTGTAGTAGGCTTCATTTATGAAAGAGGGACCTTTATGATTGACATGAAGAAGACATCTCAACTTCACGATAATGCAATAGAGTGATAGGAATTTTACACATGTTTAAGAATGTTTCCAAGGAAAGTTTTTTTGTTTGAACTTCCACGACATTTTGCATGTGTTTTATTATCGTCTAAAACTCATGTTGCAACTGTTTTTGTTTAACAGATTTGATATACACTTGAATTTCGTAACTATTTTTCATAGGTAACAGTTTTTTGATATTAATACAAGGGAACAACTGTTTTTCACGAGTAACAGTTTTTATAAAGATTAGGGTTTCTACCCACAACTGTTTTTACTGATAACAGTTTTATAATAAGGACGAGGAAAATGCTTTTTCATCCGTAGCTGTTTTATTTTACAATAGTTTTCTGAACAAATACATGGATTTTGATCTTTCATTCGTAACTGTTTTATTTGATAACAGTTTTTTTGAGTAAGTACAAATGATGATGATCTTTTACCCCTAACTGTTTTTGTTACAACAGTTTTGAATAAGTATAAAGATGTACATTTCTTCCTCGTGACTAATATTTTGCCTTTCAACCTGAACATGTTCGAAGGTTTTTTGCATTTTTGCATTAGGCTTTGTATTTGGATGACTCTTTTGATCTCTTTCGATTCTGCTCGTATCACTTGTCTTGTTGGGTAGATGGGTCTTCAGGCTCGAGCTTTTGACTTTATGATTGTCTTCTTTGCTTCGCCTTAGCCTTCCATATTGTATAGTCCCCCAAGTGTTTGAGCTTTGAAGAATGAGATCTCGAGCACTTGAATATTCCTTCCTTGTGGTCCTTTTCCTGAAAAGGAAAAACATTCTGGACTCGAAGGTATATAGTTTTTTAGATGATGACTGGTTAACCCTTTAAAACGTCCATCAGAAAGTGTAACCCTAGGGAATTGTGTTATTTCCTCCCGTCTTTGCAGGTCTAATATCATCATTTGGTGATGGGTTAGCTTTATGCCTATCATCTAAAAAAGTTAGTAAAATTTTTAAATGTTCAAAATAAAATCGAACGTATGATACCTGACCGGGGGTACATCTTTTCCTTAGAAATAATACTTCTTTAGGTGGATGGCGTTCCAGCTTGTTGGTAGAACTCTGTCGTCCATAGCTTCCAACTCATAGGCGCCCTTCCCAGCTATGTCTCAGATTTTGTAGGGTCCTTCCCAGTTTGGATTTAGCTTTCCTGCGCCTGCTTCTTTCGTTGATTGAAAGACTTCTTTTAGGATGAAGTCCCCAATCTTGAAGCACCTGAGATGAGCTTTACGATTGTAATAACTCTCTAGGATTTGTTTTTGAGCTGCCATCCGTATCAGTGCTGCTTCTATCCGTGGTTCAAGCAGGTCCAAATTGGTCCTCGATTCGTCGTCGTTGCTAAGGCTTCTAATCCATAGACAAGTGCGAACGGTGTTAGCACGGTGAAGATCCATAGACAAGGCTTCTAATACATAAACTCTTCATTTTCCATTCTTTTTAGGTACTACCACGGTGTTAGCTAGCTAGTTAGGGTATGTTACCTCTCGTATCGAACCAATCTTCAAGATTTTATGTACCTCTTCGTCAATCACTTGGTTCTTGAATGGTCCTTACTTTCTTTTCTTCTGCTTAACAGGTACGAAGGGTGGATCTTCATTTAGTTTATGAGTCGTCACTTCTAGTGGGATGCCTGTCATATCTGAGTGGGACCACGCAAAGCATTCTGCGTTAGCCTTTAAATAATCAATTAACTTACCTCTTCGACCGGGGCCCAGCCTCGTGCCTATATACACTTTCTGTTCAGGCTTTTTTTCAAACAATGGAACAGCTTCGAGCTCTTCCGTAGTTGTTTTTATGTGCTCGTCTTCCTCCGGTTCATGAATGACGTCCGGTTTGGAATCTGCATCTGTGTGGTCTAATGCACTTTCCGTGGAAACTTGATTCACCTTCTCGTAAGTATTTTCCTTTCGTACGTGTTTCAGCAATAATACCTTCCGTACCTACTTGGGTAGTAATTTCTTCCATGCATGTTTGGGCGGTGTTACCCGCTCGAGAGATTCCCTTAACTTGTGATTCTTCCACCTCTATTTTTTTGTTGTAGTGTACCATGGAGTTTATATTTCTTGCGGTTTGCTGATCGCCTCTAATTTGCTGAATCCCCCATTCAGAGGAGAATTTAATTACCTGATGCAAGGTAGAGGGTATNATTGTGAGGAAGCATTAATCCACTGATATTTGCATCATCGAAGGTTATATCATCCTCTTCCAGATTTTCACGAGCCCGTTTTCCCTGTGTAATTGTGAACTTTGTGGTCGTTTTGCAGACCATTCCATTTACTTCTTCACCTCCGTGTATCACGTAGACGATTCGTTTTGGAGAAGGAGGCTTTGGGGGATCCTGTCTATTCTTCATATAAGCTTGTTTACCTTTATCACTAAACAATTCTGTTAAATAGCCCTGTTTCAATAAATTTTCTACT